>UCOK01009149.1:0-29249 GCA_900474325.1 Synergus umbraculus
TGTCAATTTCGAGCCGTGTTTAAATCAATGTATCAACGGTGATTTAGCGACATAAGGGATATTCTCAAATGTAACTTCTCTCATTTGTTTAGAGTTAGGTTTTCGTTCAGTTCTCATGCGATTCATGATCTTTTTTATTAGCTCGCGAAATTTGAGGGTTATTTAGTTAAGCGTTAGAAACTCTCTTGTTATGGGAAATAGTTTGTAAAAGGCTGACCTGTTAGGTTTTTTAACTACGATTATATGCGCTCAGTCAGGGGCAAGAGAGGGATTTATTTCTTAGGTTTGCGTAATGCGTTAACGAATTTTATTTTGTTTTAGTTCGCATTTGATTTCAATTATTATAAACATTCATATTTAAATTTCAAGAGACTTATCGTTTTCTCGGTTTGCGATGAATATGATCTAGTTTATATCGAGCCTTTCTTATCACTAACAAACTTGTATTGTATAGAGTCTTTCCGTAGCCGAGAACCGATATTATCTTACAATTCTTTCGTTTTTGATCTGAATAAACGTTGTTATTGTTTAATTATTTGCGTATTTACTTGCCTCCCTTGGGAACCTTCCCATTCCCACGATTCCAGTCTATGAGAGGGCATAAGGTCTTAACATCCACAATAAGCTACGAAACATAAGCATTCGACATTTGGACCTTAAATAACCATAGGAATCGTTACAATTTCTTTATCAGGGAATGATTTGACAAAAGTGGGACACTAAATTTTTTTTTGCTTTTTCTATGTAAGCGCTTTATTTATTATATGTATAACTTAAAAATAATAATTTACGAAATTTGATAGGGAATAAATACGGCCCGGGAAAGGACCTTACTTATTTTTAGAACACTAAAAATCTCCATTCGCTTTTAACTATTTTGATTATCACTTTTCTATCCCTTTCTATCTCTCATCTATTCTTCCTATCTTTTTCTATCTACATTTCAATCCACATTCACGCTTATTTCTTTGAATCTCCTTTTTTCTATCCCTTTCTATCTCTTGTGTATCTGTGCCTGTACGTTTCTATTTTTTCTCTATCACCGCCCGTCTCTTTCTATCTATTATATATCTCCGCCTACCTCTTTGTATCTCCATCTCAATCCACATCAATGTCTATCTCTTTCAATCACCACTTCTCTATTCCTTCCTGTTCCTCGTCTATTCTTGTCTATCCCTTTCTATCTCTTTGTCTATCTCAACTCGCTTCAATCTCTTTCAATCTCCAGTTTTCTATCCGTTTCTATTTCCATCTCAAGCCACATCCATGCCTATTTCTTTGAATCCACACTTCTCTATTTCCGTCTATCTCTCCCCTAACACAGTATATCTCTTTCTATCTCCTTGTTACACAAAATCACTCTTATCTCCTTCAATCTCTACTTCTCTATTCCTTCCTTTCTCCCGCCTATTCTTGTCTATCCCTTTTTATTTCCTTATCAAACTCAATTCCTTCCTACCTCTTTCAATACCTACTTCTCTTTTCCTTTCTATCTCATGCCTATTCTCGTCTATACTTTTCTATCATATTATCAATCAAAATTCAATTTTATCTCTTTTAATTCCCACTTTTATATCAATTTCAAACTTTCGCCGATCCTCATCTATCTCTTTCTATCTTCTCGTCAATCGACATTTATTGCTATGTGTTTCAATCCCCTGATTTATGTCCCAGCCTATTATATCAATACCTATCTTTTTGAATCTATTGTTCGCTGTTTGAATTTAACTCTTTTATTTTCAAATCAATCCTTGTTTATTTGTTTCATTTTAATTTTTTCGTTTGAAAAAAGTGATTATATTGACAAAGAGATTGAAAGAGATAGACATGTATAGATAAGAGATAGGCTGGGATAGTCATAAGTAGATTAAAATAGATAGGTTAGTTATCATAACGATTGCAAAAGATATTGAGAAAGGCAAAGGTGGTTAGGAAAAAGATAAATGAAGAAATTGAAGATTTATAATATATATTTAATCAATTATACCTATATCGCCCAATCCTTACACGATCAAGTATTAAATTAATGCCTTAAAATAAAGAAAAAATATTCTATATTTTGTCACTATAAAAAAAATGTATACATTCTTTTTACCATAATGTTAGATAACATGATTTAAGAATTATATTACACTTATCAACATATTATAATACATAACTATCCTTCAATTAATCACTTACTTAACCAGCATTATGCTATATATTCACATTTTATACCTTACAATAAAATAAAATAAAATAAATTAGCAAAGGAATTAATAATAAAGGAATTAATATAATATAATTTTATAATATCGATACAGATGTGACTATATAACGTATCTTAATGTAATTAGATCTCATTGTGTAAATATTGAACAAATCCTAAGTACCAATATTTGTGAACTTTAAAAGAAATTTTTTATGAACTTTAGTGAATGCTACCTTCATCAAAATACTTTATATCACACGATCTTTGTGCCCGTAGACACCATAAATATGAAAAAATCCTAACCACTACTGTTACGCGCACGAATTTATAAATTAAACTACACAGACTTATTTTTAAATAATAAGATCGATGCCAGGGTTGAATCTTGACTAGAGTTTTGTTAGTATTGCTTTTTGAAGTCAAAAATTAACACCGGCCCAGAACCATTGCCAATATAGCCATGCGAACATAGACTCCACATTCGGCTTGCCGGAAATAAGCAGCTCTTGGGTCAGTATCGAAGTCGGGACTTATTTCAAAAACTCGTGGTAGCGGATGCATAACCACCATCTTCTTTTTGGCTCGCGTCATTAACTCAGGAGTTACCACAAAATGACCGCAGGACTGGAAATTCAAGAATATTATCATTTGATGTATGACACGCTACGATAATCACTATTACATTTCTTCATAAATCATACTTCTTATAAAGAATTAAAAATATTATATATTGAGCAACATACCTTCTCATATTCAATTTCACTAGTAAAACGTTCCTTTTGTATTCTTGTCATATAAAGAACGTCCGTGTCCGCAATCACATCTTCTAATTTATCGAAATCCGCTTGATGAATTCCTCGCTCTTTGACGAAAGTCGTCACGTGATCAGGCATTTTTAAATTTTTTGGACTAACATATCTTAGTTGTACGTTGTACAGCGTCAACAGCCTGAAACAAGTAAACATAACAGATTATACGATTTATTTTATTCCTCACTTTAAAATCACTAAAAACCACGCGAGTTATAGTTTATTAGTATTTTGCTTCCTCATAGAGGAAGCTTTGTTTTAATATATAGTTAAGAATATGCAAAAAACAATTTGAAGAAAAATTACTATATTCACCTAGCTAGAGAATGAACTGTCCTTCCATGTTTCAAGTCCCCAACCATTGTGATTATCAACCCATTGACTGTTCCGATTTCCTCGCGAATGGTGTAGATGTCGAGAAGAGCCTGTGTTGGGTGTTCGCCAACTCCATCACCAGCATTTAGTAAAGGTTTCCTACATTGCTGAGAAGCTCGCTAAAAAAGGAAATTATATTATATTATGGTATAGAAAAAATGATTTAATTATACATATATAATATTTATGATCTTACAGAAACAGCATTTTTTTCTGGATGTCTGATGACTACCACATCGGCGTATCCAGCCATCACTGCTACCGAATCTTCCAAAGTTTCCCCTTTCTGAACAGAAGAAGTGGTTCCATCCATTTGAATGACTGTACCTCCGAGTCTCAGCATAGCGGCAGAAAAACTACAAGATGTCCGTGTGCTAACTTCATAGAACATGGAAACCATCACTTTACCCTACAATGAAAAGGACACGTAAAAATCAGGAAGATTCGAAAAGGGAACGTTCAATTACTCGTGCAGAAATTTTAATGGGGCCCATACATCATTTTACAAGGCCCATGCAAGGCTTGTAATACTGGCAAAATATTGCCTTACTTAAGGAAAACTGGCCAAGACCTTGTCAGTTTCTCCAAAAAATGCCCTACCTAGGAAAAACTGGTTCAATATCCCATTAGGATTAAAAAATATTCTGTGAATTCATTATTCACAATATTAGATTATTAAACTCTTTATGTTTCTGAAAGCAAATCTTCTATTATAAAAACGGGCTATTAATTATATGTATAGAAACAATAAGTGATTTTAAGAAGATTTCAATTGATTTTAATGAATTGAATGAGATTTCTAGAAATTTTAAGTGATTCTAGGTAATTAAAAAGGATTTCCAAAGAATGTAAGAATTTTTCATAGCTTTCACAAGATTTAAAAAATTATAAGATATCGTAAAGAGCTTTTAGAGATTTTAGTAAATTTTAAGTGATTTCAAGAGATTTTAAGAAATTTAAGAGGGTTTTTAGAAATTTCAAGTGATTCTAGGGAAATTAAAAGGATTTTAAGATATTTTCCAAGATTTCAGAGATATCAAGATTTGCTAAAGGTTTTCAGGAGAATATAAAACGATACAAATCTATTTCAAGTTATTTTAAAGAATGTTTAAAGAATTCAGGGGACTTCCAAGATTGTAAATTAATCTACACATTTTGTTAATTTTTTCAAAGGATTTAAAATGATATTGAAAAAATGTTAAGAATTGTAAAAGAACTTCCAAGAATTTAATTATTTTATAGGGAAGTAAAGATATTTCAAATGATTGTACAAGATTTCAAAGATATCAAGATTTCCTAAAGGACTTTAAGAGATTTTAAGTAGTTTCATAGGAAGTTTCAAGCGATTTCGTGAGATTTGAAGTGATTTTAAAAAGTTTATAAGAAAGTCCGAAAAAAAGTATACTACTTTCAGGGCACTCAATTATTTAAAAATATTTTGTAAATATTGTAAGGGATTTTTAATGAAGTTAAAAAATTATAAAGGATTTTAAAAGAATATGACAAAATTCAAGAATTTTAAAGAAATTTCAGAATTAATAAAACATGCCAAAGGATTTCTAAAGATTTCAAGTAATTTTAAGGAATTTTAAACCTTCAAAAAATTTTCAAAACTAAATATCATAAAATGTAGTTTAATATACTAATTTTCATGAAAACGTGTTTAAAGTTCCCAGAAATATATTTTTCCGTGTTTGTCAACTATATATAAAGTAATAAATTTTCCAATATATATAAATATAACCATCTTTTATATTTTCATAAATAATAAAGTTTAAAAACTATTGAGATTTCCCTATTTTTACCCAATGTTTGGTTTCTACGCAAAAAAAAAAACAAAAACTTTCAACTTAAAAAAATGCATTCTTTTGACAAATACTTACTTTTAAAACATGATCTAAAGGTCGCTCTTTTCTTACGAAGAGTTTCAAGGTGTCAGCTAGCATAAAGATTTCTCTCAACTGTTGTTTGTTGAACATATCCACAGAAAGTACATGTTTATTTGTCAGACCATGATTTCCAACCGACTTGATCTGTTTCAAGAGATTGTTGGCCTGTAATTCTACAAAAAGAAAATTAAGAATTATAAAATTGGTATTGGTTGAATTAATTTCTAATCATACAGGCTCAACACATTCACATCATAGAATCGTGCGTGGATAAAATATTTTTACTTTCAAAGCGTTTTATACGAAACATATATCACCGATTAAAAAGGCAAACTTTTTTGACAAAGTTATGAATATTTCAACTTTTAAAACTCGTAAAGCACAATTTATGAGAAAATTTATAAATTTTTTCTTTAAGGGTGTTGGAGCAAAGTTCTAATCTAGAAATTCGATTTCTTCATTTTACTTAACAAGTATTAAAATTTGAATTTTTTTCCTGAGTACAATTAATAAATTTTTAACTATAATTATGCACACAGAACAAGAATATATCCAATTCAAATATTTTTCAAATAAAATGAAAATATTGAATTTTTAAGTTAGATTTTGAATTTCTTCGTTTTATGTAAAAGTATCGAAATTAAATATTTTTTCGCTCTGTATGAAGACTTATATTTGAAAACAGATTGGTGCTACAGAACGAAAAAATATTTATCTATAATTTGTGTTGAGTAAAATGGAGAATGGAATTTTGAGCTTAACACTGGTCCAACACCTTTCAAGTTAACTTTAAGTTTTGACTTTCCCTTTGACTTATTAGACGCAGAAATTTATTACCTTTCGTATTATATAATATTATTTTTGCGGAAATTTTTTCAAACAAATGTAAAAATTAAAGGACTTTAAGAAACTGCTAAAAAATAGCCACACCAATAATTTTCGACGGTAGTGTACAATATAATAAAAATATGCTCTATAAGTCATACCTAGTTGATCTTCTTCCGAAATCTCGATTGGTTTACCCAATTTTTCTACATTAGGAGAGGCAATCATATTGAGAGCAGAATTCGGGCGACTAACGGGAATTTCGAGCGGTTTTATGCAATTCAGTGCCTGATCTTTTGCTTTCGCCTGGATATCTCGGATGTTCTGTCCAAAACCAGGATTGACAAGCACTTGTCCTTCCACATAGGCCACTTCACCTCTAAGAACAACTCTGTGAATCATTCCTCTGACCTTCATTCCAGCAAAAGGTGTCCATTTAGATTTTGTAAATGGCATCGCCTCTGGGATTACCCATTCCTCCTCCAAATCCACCTCGATGTAGGTGTTGGGTTGCTCCGGAAGGTTAAAAATTCGCTTTGGGTTCAGGTAGAACTTTTCGATAATTTGCTAGAAAAAGTTTATTGAGTATTGTTAGTTATATAAATATAATATAAAATTTATGGACTTTAAATGTCATAAAATATCTTGAAATTTTAAATTTGACTAAATGCGCAATCAGTTATTTTTTATTTTATTGGAATCATTTCCACAGATGTTGATTTTAATTTCAAATAAAACGTGTAAAACTGCGAAGTTCAGAGTTTTTTTTTATAGAACTATTTTCCTCTTTGCAAACATTCATAAAAGCAGAACGTCTTTTAGGAAAATCTAAGGAAACTAAAAAATTACCTCCATGGTCAGTCGTCCATCATGCACTGCAGTGAGCAGTAAAGGCAAAACGGTTTCCAGGCCTGGATAACCGGGTGGAGGATTCTCACTTGCCTTTTCCTCAACAGTATGAGGTGCTTAAACAAAGAAAAAAATAAACAGCACGATTAACATCGGAATTTTTACAGTTTAAATATTTCTCTTTCAATCCTCATTTCTTTATTCTTTCTATCTCTCGCCTATTCTTGTCTATCCCTCTCTATCTCCTTATCAATTTCAATTCATTCATATTTCTTTCAATCCCCACCTCTCTTCTTATCTATCACCTATTCTCTTCTATACCTTTCTATCTCATTGTAAATCAAAATCATTCATCTCTTTCAATCCTCGCTTCTATATCCCCTTTTATCTCTCGCCTATACTCTTCTATCTTTTTTTATCTCTTTTTTAATCTCAATTTTTTCCTTTCCCTCAATACCCACTTCTCTATTCCTTCCTGTTTCACGTATATTCTAGTTTATATCATTATGTATTCTTGTCAATCTCAATTCGCTCCTATCTCTTACAATTCCCACTCATATATACTTTTCTATCTCTAACCTAGTCCATTCTCTAACGTATGCTTGTCTATACCTTTCTATCTTCTTGTCAATAAAAACTCTCTCCTATCTCTTTTAATCCCAACTTTTCTATCCCTTTAAGGGCGATCCCGTAATTTGGGTCCCAGCCTATTTCTAAACTTATCTTCTTGAATAAAAAAAAAAGAATAAATTTAACTCTTTTCTATATTCAAATTTATTCTTTTTTATCTCATTTTAGTTCAATTAATTTGTTTTAAAAAAGTAGTTATTTGTAATTAATTGAGAGCATATACATATATTGGAGTGGTGACCTTAACAGCCATATAAAAAATAGTGGAACCAAATCTTTGGAAGTAGCTGACATTGAAATAGATAGGATAGACAAAAGATAGAAAAAGTTAGTGAAATGGAGATTGAAAGAGATAGGCCTTGATGTGTATTGAGATGAAGATAGAAAGAGATAGGCGTTGTTGTGTATTCAGATGAAGATAGAAAGGGATAGATAACTGGAGATTAAAAGACATAAAAGTGAATTGAGATTGACAAGGAGATAAAAAGAGATAGACGGGAATGGACAAAAGATAGAAAGAGATAAAGAATTGGGGATTGAAAGAGATAGGTGTTGATGTGGATTGAGATGAAGATAGAAGAAAATAGACGGAGATAGACAAGAGCTATAAAGGGATAGAAAAGAGGAGATTCAAAGAGATAAACGTGGATGTGGATTGATTTGATGAAAGAAAGAGATAGACGGGGATAGGCGAGAGATAGAAAGGGATAAAAAATCTTTATTCTTTTCTATCTTAAAGATAGAAGGAGTTAGAAATGGCTAGGAATACTACCTCTTGCATTGAATTTGTATAAATACTAAACAGCCGGAAAAGCTATGATAAATATATAAAGAAATTGGAGGTCTGAAGAAACGAACGAATTAAGGAATGAAATTGGTGAAAGAAAGAGGAAAATTAAATATCAGGAAATTACATGAGGATTTAAGGGAGTTGTTGATAATATTATCGCTCACCATGATCAGTTGCAAAACAGTCAATAAAATTGAGATTGTCCCACAATGCCTGCACATCCTCGCGAGTCCCTAACATTGGACACACTCGACCTCTAGTACGACCGATTCTGTCTAAGTCATCCTGGGAGAGGAACAAATGTTGAGGACACACTTCGCACGTTACTGGAAGACCCTGAAAATAATTTACATGACAATTTCAGTATTTTAAATCGAAAATAATGGATATATTATAAATTCATATAATTAGCTTCACCTTCTCTTTCGCAGCTCGGATAATCAACATTTCTTCCTTTCGAGCTACATGGCAAATGTGAACTGGTCTACCATTGAGACTGCATAACAGTACAACCGTCGCAACAGTGTGCCCTTCAGCGTGACAGCAAAGTGGATACTTTTTAGGCCAGTTTTCAAAATGCTGAAAAAATGATAAGGGTATTATAATCATGAAGATCTCACTTGATTTCATCGTATTTTATGGGCGTTTTTTTCCAATAATAATAATCAATCTACACATTTTAGCGTTATCTTAAGTGAGCGTTCTGTGAGTCATCTTCAGAATACTCAAAAGGGATTAAGGGCGTTGGACTCAAGTGTTAAGCTCAAAATTTCATTCTTCATTTTACTCAAGGAAAATTATAGATAAATATTTTTTCGATTTTTAGCGATAATCTTTTTTCAAATATAAGACTGCAGATAATTCAAAATCTAACTACTAAATTGAATATTTTCATTTTACTTAAAAAATATTTAAATTAGATCTCCCTCTTTGCGCATAATTCTAGTTAAAACTTGGCCAATTCAAGACAGGGAAAAAATTCCAGTTTTAATATTATATTTGTTAATTTAAATGAAAAAATCGAACTTTTAGATTATAACTTGGCTCCAACACCCTCAAGGGATTATACGCAGTCAGAATTTTCAAACAATCGATTTTCTTTTGCATTTTCGGAATATAAATGTATTTGAGTATCTTCTCTGAAAATTTAAAATCGATCCGGTAAATATTATTTTTTCGGATATATACTTAACTCCTTAAAACTATGAATATATTTTAATTATTTTTTTTGCAGAGATTATTAACCTTAATCCAGACGCTGAGGTCAGACAATCTAAGTGTCGTGAAAGTCTCGTTCAAATACATTTTTAATGCCGCTGCCATTGGCGCTATTTTCGCACTGATGTTGAAATTATCCGATGATGCTCCCAAGAAGAGACCGTAGTCACATCTAGCTCCTGCTGCAGCCCGCTGAAATAATTTTATACTGATTAGAAAAAAAAATCAACTTTCAAGTTATGTAATTCAAAAAATACTGTTAGTTCTTCAGTTTGATCATAGGAAATCAAATAAAGCTTATTATAATCTTACTTCTTTTGCTAATGCAAAGGTTTGATGATCCACAACTGCCGGATTTGTATTTGGCATCGCGAGGATCATTGTAATTCCTCCAGCAAGTGCAGCTGCGGTGCAAGAGGCGAAGTCTTCTTTATGAGTTGCTCCAGGATCTCGAGTATGCACGTGTACGTCGATAAATCCTGGGAGTTTTGTCATCGTACGAGATGTCATACAATCGGTATGTGTTTTCATCTTTGGCGCTTGACCATGAAGCATACATAAAGCCTAATGAGCAATTAAAAGTCAGAGTTAGAATAATATTTTATTTTAATGCAATCTGAGAAATTCTTTATTTTGGTTAAAATTCACTATTTAATGCAATATTCTTTTAGTTATTACAAAAATTAATTTAAGTAAATGAGATCAATTGAAATTTTGCTTGTAAATAAGGAGATTTAAAATATTTTAAGTCATATTATTATAAAGGATATTATATAAGAATAGTATATCGGACAGGTACTTAGTTCTTATCTCTTCCTAACTCTTCAGGGAACCACGTAACGACTTACCTCGACTAGAAGCTTAGCACATTTCACATCCGTCACCAAAGGTACTGAATAATCAACGGTGAGCCTTCTCGTTCGGTAGCCATGAGTCAAGAAATTAGAGACTCTTCTGACATCCCCATTTCGCATCGGCAAGTTGATTACCAAGTCAAAGAGCTTTTTCGAAAGAAAATCTGCTAGGTGACGAAGCTCGTTGGAACTGGAATCCTCGTTCACGTCGATGTTCTCGAAAGTCCATTGAACAGGTTCCACCTGAAGAATAAAAATTACAATTTGAAAAAGTTATTTTTGAAAAAGAAATTTAACATCTCTATCCGATCTTATTAGGACCTCTTTGCAAGGCCTAAATGTGTATGTTTTCCTTAACGTAATAATAAAATTACTTACAATAATGCCATGCTCAGTATAAAAGTCGGCTGTGCCCATGCTGGCGTACAATTTGTATCCCATCTTGTCGAGGCTTCTGATGCACGAAAGCATTTCAGTCTTGTGCTGTATTAAAAAAAAAGAAAACAGTTAGTATATCATCCTTAAACTCTCTGAAAACTGCTGAAAAAAGTGAATAAATTCAAAATAAGGAAGAAAGGTGATTAAGTGACGACCTGTGATGACTGATTTTTAAATATTCACCTTGTAGGTTCCGATGGATAATAAAATTCCCCGTTGAGGAATGTGAAACCCAGTACTCAACATTCCTTTCAGATATGCTTCGTACCTATTATCACCAAAACAGGCAACTTCACCAGTTGAAACCATCTCCACACCCAACATAACATCAGCTCCTATAAAAATAAAAAAAAACTTGTTTTTTTTCTATTTAGAATTTATATTAAAAATTCATATGTAATTGAATCTTACCCGTCAATCGTGAGAAGGAAAACTGAGGCACCTTCACTCCAACTTTACTGGATCCAGCTAGAAGACCAACAGGTTTCACTGTCTCTCCGCAAATCAAACGCGTTGCCATTGCTACGAAATCATGATTTAATGTTTTCGAAACAAATGGAAAAGATCTAGAGACCCGTACGTTGCACTCAATTACTTTCAACTCATTATCCTGCAAATATAAATTGAAATTTTAATTACAGGGTTACAGAATAATAAATTAATCGTAAGTAAGGTAATAACAATATACATAAACTGTATTTACCTTAGCTATCAGTTGCATGTTGAATGGTCCAGTAATTGACAAACAAGCTGCGACATCCTTTGCTATATTACAGATTTTCGCAAGAGTTTCAGAATTGATGTCCTGGGGAGGAGTGACTAAAGTTGCATCTCCTGAGTGAACTCCAGCATTCTCAACGTGTTCCGAAACGGCCATGCAGAAAATCGTCCCGTCGTAGGCAACAGCATCGACGTCAATTTCCTTCGCTTCGAGGATAAATTTGGATATTACGACAGGATGTTCCTTGCTTACACTGCTGGCATTTTTTAAATACGTTTCTAGATCTTGATGCGAATGTGCAACGCTCATCGCAGCTCCACTTAGAACGTATGAAGGTCGCACCAAACAAGGATACCCGACCTCTTCGCAAAACTCGACAGCCGATTCCAAATTGGTCAGTTCTTTCCATCTTCAATGTTTGGGAAATATTGTTAATCAAAGTATAAAGTATTTAACAGAATAATTGTATCTTGCATCTGCTTCAGTAATTTGAAATTGAAAAAGAAGTGTCTCACCTAGGTTGAGATATACCAATGCAATCCAGCTTTCGGGAGAACTTGAACCGATTTTCAGCATCATCAATCGATTCCGGTGCAGTTCCAAGAATTCTCGCCTGTTGTCTGTGAAGATCCATAGCGATATTATTGGGTAATTGTCCGCCCATTGACAAAATAATACCCTGTGGATTTTCATGGTCGTAGATATCCATGACTGTCTCGAATGATGTTTCTTCGAAATAGAGCCGATCGCTCATGTCAAAATCAGTACTGACAGTTTCTGGATTGTAGTTGACCATGATTGTTTTGCGACCTAAATTCCTCAACTCTCGAAGACAACTTACTGCACACCAGTCAAACTCTACCGAGCTTCCAATTCTATAAACTCCTGATCCTAAAAGTTCAATTAATTTGAAATCAAAATTAGAATAAAATTGAAAAAATAAATCAAATTTAACTGATCATGAGGAAATGTATTCATACCAATAACCATTGTGTAATTTCCTGGAAATTCGATGTCATGTTCGTCACCATTATATGTCAAGTAGAGATAATTCGTACTTGCAGGCCACTCGGCTGCGACAGTATCTATTTGTTTAACGAAGGGACAAATATTGCTCTCTTTTCGCTGCACTCGAACCAGTCTGTCAGAAATCTTTGCAGCCTGAGCAATTTGTCTGTCTGAAAAGCCAAGTTTCTTAGCACCGAGAAGAACATCATAAGACAATTTTCTCTGTCCTAAATTTTCAAGGAGGCCATAGTAAGAGATGATGTTCTCCATTTTTGAGAGGAACCAGCGATCGATTTTGGTCAATTCATATAAACGATCGATTGTATAGCCAGATTTCATTGCTGCTGCTAAGACAAACATTCGCTTATCTGTTGGCTTCTCCAACTCCTCATCGTTGACCGATTTGATAAGAGGATCAAAACCTGTTACGTTCTCGTCAACCATTCGCAATGCTTTTTGGAAAGCCTCCTCAAATTTGCGACCAATCGCCATCACCTCTCCTACACTCTTCATGCTACTTCCGATCTAGAACAAAATATTACATTATTATTATTATTATTATTATTATTATTATTATTAATTATAAGATATTATATTATCCGAATAATGATCGTTATTAATATGATACGCATTTAATTTAATTTTACCTTGGTGCTGACTCGATGGAATTTGTTGAAATCCCACCTAGGAATCTTGACAACGCAGTAATCTAAGCTAGGCTCGAAACAAGCAGTCGTTTTTCCAGTCACTAAATTTTGGATTTCTGGAAGAGATATTCCAAGGGATAACTTGGCAGCTACGTAAGCCAAAGGATATCCAGTTGCCTTACTAGCCAACGCCGAACTTCTTGAAAGCCTTGCATTTACTTCAATTATATAGAATTCCTCTGAAAGAGGGTTTAATGCATATTGAATATTGCATTCGCCCACAATTCCAAAGTGTCTAATAACTTTAATGGCTGTCGTCCTTAGCATATTGTACTCTCGATTGGAAAGAGTTTGACTCGGAGCAACGACAATGGATTCTCCCGTGTGGATTCCGAGAGGATCGACATTTTCCATATTGCAAACTGTTATGCAATTGTTATAGGAATCCCTGACAATCTCGTACTCAACTTCCTTCCAGCCTTTCAATGATTTGTCAATAATAAGTTGACTGGAGTGCGCGAAAGCGTGCTGAGCAAGTGCCTTTAGTTCTTCCTTATTATTCGCAAATCCCGAGCCAAGTCCTCCCAAAGAGAATGCAGCTCTTGCCATGACTGGATAGCCTAACTTTTCAGCTGCCTCAAGTGCTTCATTGATGCTGTAAACAGCAGCACTTGGAGCAACCTTTTCATTTATTTCGCCAATTCGGTCGACGAAGATTTTCCTGTCCTCGGTTTCGATTATTGACTCAATTGGCGTGCCCATGATTTTCACGTTGTACTTTTTAAAGACTCCACTTTTTTCAAGCTCGACTCCACAGTTGAGGGCTGTCTGGCCTCCAAAGGTTAAGAGAACTCCATCCGGTCGTTCTGAGCGAATGACCTGTTCTACATACTCGGGAGTAATGGGAAGAAAGTATACTTTATCAGCCATTCCCTTAGAAGTCTGCACAGTGGCGATATTGGGGTTGATCAGAAGAGTTTGGATCTTCTCCTCTCGAAGAGCTTTAATCGCTTGCGATCCAGAGTAATCAAACTCTCCAGCTTGACCAATACTCAGACCACCAGATCCAAGAATTAGAACTTTCCTAGGACTAAAACGTGCAAGTGGAACCTCTGGTTTAAAAACTAACTTCTTTTGCAATATTTCTTTAACCGTTAATTTCTGTTGTTTAATTTTGTCTTTTGAGTCTCTCACAGTTTCTAAAAAGATATCAAAAAGACATTCCAGATCTTCAGGTCCGGCAGTGTGTTCAGGATGAAATTGAACCGAAAAGTAGGGCAGCTTGCTGTGAATAATGCCTTCATTACTACTGTCGTTTGTATTTGTGAAAAGTGGCTCCCAATCGGCTGGTAATTGATCTGCGTCTACGGCAAATCCGTGATTTTGTGAAGTCATAAAGCATCGATCAGTTCCATGGTGAGTGACTGGTTGGTTGTGGCCACGATTTCCATATCTGAAAAATTGAATAATAGTTCATCAATGAATCATTCACTTTTAAATCTGTAATACCAGTATGTTTCTCTTTTTTAATATACAATAATCTCTTTCATTTTGAATCTCAATCTTTCTATCTTTCTGTATCCTTCTGTCTATCTTCGCCAATAATTTCTAATCCTCCACTAACCACGCTTATCGTTCACTATTCTCCGCCTATCCGTGCCAATCGCTTTCTATCCATTTTACGATCTAATGCCGTGCCTATCTTTTTCGATCCTTTTTCTATCCATGTATATACTTTGTCTAATCATTTAAATTCTTACCTATCTATTTTACAATCTTATCCTTTTCATTATGTAGTAATCTGTTTAAATCTATCCTTGTATAATCATTTCAATCTTTACAATTCTACCAATTTCTATCCTCTTATAGTCATTTCAATTCTTCTCTTTCTCTCTTGAAGTATAATATGAAGTCTATTCATTTCAATCTTAATATTTCTATCAATTTGTATCTTTCCATCTATCCCAATTCTTTCCTATATCTCTTGAAGTGTATTACCACATTTATCCTTTTCAATTTCTACATTTTTATCCATGTCTATCCTTAATCGAATCTTCTCAATCATTTTCTAACCTTTTGACAATCTACTAGGAAGTCTATCCTTTTAAATTCATACCTTTATATCCACATCTATTCGCGTATACTAATTTCAATCCTTCTCTATCACTTTTGAATACTATCGAGTCTATCTATTTCAATATTTATCTTTCTATCTATATCTATCCTTGTATAGTCATTTCAATCCTATACTATCTCTCTTGAATTGTATTACCAATTTTATCCTTTTCAATTTCCATATTTCTATCCATGTCTATCCATAATCTAATTCTCTCAATTCTTTTTTAAACTTTCAAAGTTATCCATTCCAATCTTTATCTTTCTATTTATATCTATCTTTGTTGAATCACTTTAATACATTTTTATCTCTGTTGAATTATACTATCAAATTCTCATCCTTTTCAATACATAATTATTATTCTATCCATATCTATCATTGTACAATCCTTTCAATCTTTTTATATCAGAATTATATTTTTCTACTTCTGTCTGCCTAATCTTTTGAACGCTCTTATATCTCTTTTCACAATTTGAATTTCTGTTAAAATCTAAAATCATGAAACTCATAAATGTTAACTATGACTGTTATAAGTAATATTTATGAGATACTGAAGAGCAGATTTTAAATTTCTATCTAAAGAAAAATAATATATTTTAAAAGAGTAGAACAATATTGTTGCAAAAAAATAAAAAATAAAAACGATCTATCAAAGAAGGAATATGATAATAAGTTAGAGACGAAAGGGATCTGAGAGAGATAGGATAGTGATTATACTGACAAAGAGATTAAAAGGGATAGAGATGCATAGATGAGAAATAAATGAGATTGAAGATATAAGTTACAGATTTAAACAAGAGATTGAGAAACATAGAGTTGGTTAAATAAGGGATAGATTGGGATAGAGCTCGTGTGAATAATATTTATGTACAAAATATTGTATTTAAAATATTATTATGCATTTTCGAAATATGAAAATTAATAAGTTTAAAACTAATGATAGAAAAAGATTGAAAATGGGAGATAGAAAATATTCAATTTTTTTTGGAAGAAAGGGACTGAAAGATAGAAAAAGATAGAGAAAATGGATATAAATTGTTTGGAATGGATAGAAAGAGATAGGAAAAGATATATCCTAGTGAAAACGATGGATTCATACAAAGATCGAACAAAATAGCGTTTGATGGATGCAAAGTGTACACTTGTGAGGGATAGAAAATCCTATCCATTTCTATCCAAACACTATACTTTTCTATCTTTTTACTTTCAACAGAGATGATTATTTGATCTCCTACTTCTATGTTTGAATGTATCTTTAAAAAGAAATTAACATACGCCATTTTGTATGATGTGCATCCGACAGCGAGAGAAAGAAGTTGATGACCGAGGCATATCCCAAATATTGGTTTCGGACTTGGTGATGTGAGATATTTTCTCAGATTTTGAATTGTGATTGTGCACATACTGGGATCACCGGGTCCATTGCTGATGAACAGACCGTCAAATTCATTTTTGGTGAAGTCATGATCCCAGGACACGACGTCCACTCGTGCATTTCGTTTCAGGAAGCAGCGTAATTGGTTGTACTTTAATCCGCAGTCTACCACGCATATACGTGGAAATCCTTTTGGATTGTAGGTTTTTGCAACTTTCTGTAAAGTCATATTATATGTCATTAAAATCATATTAGTAGAAGCTTAGGATAAATGTTTTCAGTTTTATTAAATCTGCTTAATCACTCACGTGTGAGACATCCGCCACCAGATTTCTTTCATTGGGATCCACAATTGGAGGATTCAAAGGTAATTCGCATAATGGCTTCTTGTCAGCATAAACAAGTCTTCCGAGGATGGTTCCGCTTTCTCGAATTATTTTTGTCAGGGAACGTGTGTCAATACCGCAAATTCCTGGAATATCTTGCTTTTCCATCCATTCCGACAAAGTTTGAGTTTGCCGCCAGTGACTAGGTGCTTCGCAAAGTTCGTCGACGACCAGTGCAGTTGCCCAAATTCGATCTGATTCGAACCATCTAATGAAAGAATAAAAGTTGCAATTTTAATTATTCAGTGGTATACACTGTAAAAAATCCAGTTGAAAATTACACTCCTTATTGTAAACTATTTACTTAGATTGCCGTGGTAATTCTCCGAAAGTATTGTGAAATTGCAGCGATTTCTATATGAATATTGCCAAATTCAGAGGAATTTTACAATAAAAGTTGAATATTAGCACGGGAATCAGAGGACAGAAAGATACCAATGATCGGCGTGGTAAAATTCAACTGTATAAGGTAAAGGTACCGGTCGTGGAACATTCGTTAAATTGTGTTCCTAGAATGGAACAGTATCAAATTTGATAAATTCAAATTTTATAATAACACCTATTATATAATAAAAATATTTATCGATATCTACAAACATTGCTCTTTAAAAGTATAAAAATACGAATATTGTTGAACAATATTTTTTATTGTAAAATAATAGTTAATTATACGTGTTTGAAGGCCCGTCCGAATTCATGGTTTTTGGCTCTTTGACATTTCGACACACAGACCCTGACCAGGCTAGTAGAATTATTCAGGAATGAACTAGCAATTAGTAAGAGGGTAAACCTACAGTGAAAATGACTGGAGGGGAAGTGTTTTACTAACTAAAACAAGAGATTAAGATGACGGTGTAGAATAAATTTAAATTCAAATAAGAATATTTTAAATGAAAAAGTACAATGTATTAATAAAGGCAGACATTTTAAAGTATTTTAGGTAATGTTTAGATTTTCTCAACGGAAATGGATATTATTTATTAAAAATCATCAACTTTTTATAAAAACCAATTAAGGGTGTTAGAGCGCGGGAACAAAAAATTGAAAAAAAACACAAAAAAATGGTAAAATCTATGGAATCAGTCTAATTTCCCACCTCATTTCGATATATGAAAGCTAAAATTACAAAAATGCACTGTTTGACGGGTCCTTTCATCGAGATGGGTTTCTCGATGACAGGAGAGGGGCCTAGTGCTTTTTCTGAGCAAAAAACAATAGTTTTATTTTAAAAAAAGATTTGAGATATAAGAAATAAGAAGGGTGCAGACAATATTTTAGAGAGAGTAGGCATTACTTACAGATGTCAAAATCCGTTTTTGCTCGCACAATATAGATAGGAAAATAGCTAATAATAGCTAATAATAGCTAATAATAATAGCTAATAATAATAATAATAATAATAGCTCGTACAAGAAAATGGAAAGAGACATTATTCTGATGTACTTTCCGTCGAAAGAATCTTGTCAAAATAATTATTTAGACACTTTTGGTAGGTAATTGTGAGTGCATTTAGTGACGAAAAAAATTCCGAGTGTTTGTGTCTCCTCGCCAGTGCAGTGATGTACAATGTACATATTCTGCGAGCAAAAAGGGATTTTGACATCTGTAAGTAATGCCTACTCTCTCTAAAATATTGTCTGCACCCTTCTTATTTCTCATATCTCAAATCTTTTTTTAAAATAAAACTATTGTTTTTTGCTCAGAAAAAGCACTAGGCCCCTCTCCTGCCATCGAGAAACCCATCTCGATGAAAGGACCCGTCAAACAGTGCATTTTTGTAATTTTAGCTTTTATGTATATATCGAAATGAGGTGGGAAATTAGACTGACTCTACATGAAAATTTTTTTTTTTTTAAACGCTTCAACACCCTTAAACTCACCTATTTGAGGTTATGTTTGCGTTTTCTCAACGGAAATGGATATTTTTACTTTAAAATTATCCCATTTTTATCAGAAACAACTAAACTCAACTATTTGAGGTTATGTTTTTTTAAGGCCTCAAAACCCTCTTATCGAGGTAGAACGACAAATCGAGTAAATTTATGTCAGGCCTCACAGACTATAAGTTACTTTTTTTTTAAATTTTAATTACAGTAATGCTTGAATATGGCGCGCCTAAATTCAAGAGGTGACGATTGGTCAATGAACGTCCTACCTCGCAAATTCTGTGATAAAGAAAAGACGTGTTGATGATTCTCAGTCTTAAATTAGAGCTTTTTTTTCTGGGAACTTAATTTTAAGTTTTTGTACATCCATGGTGTTGAAAACTTTTTTACTACTCTTTAAAGTAATTATATATGCGTTAAACTATACTTATCTGTGATTTTAATAGTTGCAATTCACTGTACGGTATTGTGATATTAATTGAAAATCCTGATCAAAGTAATTGTTAAATTTGTAAGAAAATCAAAAAATTAATATATTTTTATAGAAATGCAAAAGATGATAAAATCACCTTTTATTTAGAAGAAGTTAAAAATAATGGTACGTTATAATTTGCGTACTTAATAAAAAAAGGACTGATATCTAAGTAAGAAATATTATTTATTTATAATTAAAGTCCTTAAAGATTTTAAGTAACATTAGGTAATGTAGGTAATGTAGATTACACATATTTCTCCTTTTGTCAATCAAAGTTCATATTCGTTTATCATTTATCTACGCATTGTTCTGTTCCGAAAGTTTATAATAAAATAAGCATACACACTAAAAACAGTCTATTAACAGTTAAACGATTCCTTTTACCGTGAAAGGATAATCTATTCATAATTGGTATGAGAGGAAATCCTTTCACGGTAAAAGGATTTTCCTTTTAAATGTTATCCTTTTACTGTCAAATTAAGCAAAAGAATTTGACATAGGACAAGTATTCGAAGCTAAGTTAGCCATTTCTAAGCTGTCGAATATTAATCTCTTGGATAAGTCTGAAAAAGGATCTCACGTTCTCTCTTGAGAAACAACGGGAAATAGCAAACTCTTATGCGACAAATAAAAAGGGAATATTTTCTCTCTTGAGCGTACAAAAAGAATTTATTTTAATTAAACCAAAGGGCAGGGTGCTGGAAACACTAAAGAGAGCTCTAAATTTTATGTTGAAAAATTTAAGAATTACAAATAACCATTTGGGATAATTGAACAATCTAGAAATGTTATATACTTATTTAGATTAAAGAAATTTTTTAATAAGGAATAATTGCTATCCACTTGATTAGAGATTAATGAATAGTGTTATAAGTGATGTTAGTAATAAATTTTAATATTCTAATCGAATTATATCAGTGAAAATAAATTTGTTAATTTCATTTATAAATCTCTACTTCTCTCATGCCCGCATCCAAAAAAAATTAATAAATTAAATAATTAATTGATTGATTAATTAATAACTAAAAATTCATAAGGTTTCAATATTTGCCTTCTGTATGTTTATATTTTGAAACTTAAATATAAAAGTGTTATTATGACAATAGTACTTTGTACAAGTGCTGAAAACCAAGAAATGGTAATGAATGTGCGTGCGTAGCACGAAACTGTTGTGTACACTCCTTCATGATGTTTTTTGAACTTTGCTAGTAATAAATCCAAACAAATAGTGTTTGTGCTTCAGCAAGTATTATATTTTCAGGTGTTTCAACCCCATAATCACATGTCGAATGAGTATTCATTTTTCTTTTAACTTCAATAGCAAGAAAATGCCAGACTGTTGTCAGTTGATCAACCAGAACCACTGGAACTCAGCCCTAGCTCAACGGCGCATGATGCATGTCTCTTTTGACTAATCAAACTGTGCATGCGCATTGCGCAAGGATGCAGAAGATTTTTCAGTCATCAAACACGCGTGCGCAATGATGCAGAAAAGTTTTCACTGATCAAAGCACGCGTGCGCAACGATGCACATCATTTTTCATAACATTTTCATACATCTTTGCGCATGCTCATAAACACGAATTAAATATTGTGCTAAAAAAAGCCATTTTAAACACACAAAACAGGCATCGAAAATCGACTTTTCAATGCAAGTATGATAAAGAAAGTATTTTAATCTAAGTCACTGATTGTTAGAAATGAATTCAAATAGACAGTGGCACACTTAAATATAGAATTATAAATTTTGTTATCAAACAAAATGATACTTTATGTATGAGAAATAGTATATCACGCGATAAGGGTCGAAAGGCAACGATTTCATGAGTGTGAAGTTAGCTGCCCGAGCGAAACGAGGGCAGATATCACACGAGTGAAATCGTTGCCTCGCCCCGAATAACGTATACAACTTTTCATTACCCGAAAGAAAAAAAAAAACATTTTAAGGGCATGTGTTACTTACCATATGAGCAAGTTTTTAAACCCGGGTTATTTTCTACAATTTTTACATTTTCAAAAAAATTATGGTCAATATCCGTCAAGAATGTGAACACGGACTGATGTTGAATAAAATTTTTTTGAAAATTTAAAAATTGTAGAAAAAACCCGGGTTTAAAAACTTGCTCATATTGTAAGTAACACATGCCCTTAAAGGAATTAAAATAATTACATATCACACAAACACTTGAGAATATTTCAGTGTCCCTAAACTGTAAAATAAGAATTGTAAATATATTTCTCTTTATGTTTCAATAGATTTATCGTTTATCACAATCGAAGGTGGTGACTGAAGTTAGCTTTTAGATAAATTTCGAATCTCGAAGCCCGCGCGTAGTAACACATGTTGGCTCCCACCGGAGAAATGCTGCCATTGGACAATTTAATTTAATGTTTAATCGCGCGCCAATTTACAACCAGTGGCAAAATATCTACAGGGCCCTTTCCATTTATCTATCACTTTCTTCCCTAGGACAGAAAACACGACTTTCGACCCGCTCAACAGACATGGAAAGTCTAATTTTCGATAGAGGTGTAATGAAAACAAATTTTAAAACCTGTTTGAGGATAAGGCTGGAGAAAAATGTTTTAATTAAAAAGCAAAAAGAAATTGAGAATATCTTACAGTGGCAAATCATTTTCGTCCTTTTCGTCTCCGGGTACTCCATAATTTCCGATTATGGGGTATGTCAGTACCAAAATTTGGCTATTATAGGATGGATCTGTCAGAGATTCGGGATATCCCACCATCCCAGTCTGGAAAACTGAAAAAAATTGAGAAATATTATTTTTCAATTTGAAATCCTATTTAAAAAGAATTTTTGTAGAAACATGGTATTTCAGACAACACCGAAAATTAAGCATTCAATGGAATAATAATGTCTTTTCACGTACCAATTTCTCCATCTACTTGTTTTTTGGCGCCAAAACTCTTCCCGGAAAAAACTTTCCCATTTTGTAAAATTAAGTGGCAGTTCATAATTAATAATTTATTATATGAATACTTTAATTTAATAATAATATTTAATATTATATATATAATATATATTGATTAAAATTTCAAAAAATAATTATGATTTATTATATTAATTATAATTTTGTGGAATGTTGGAGGTAAAAAAGTTTAAACTGTTTCGCATGATGGAAGACCGGCGACTGATCTGGTGGGACCTGTGTCTCCAGCTGTATAGACATTTTCCTACCCAGTGTCTCCGGATGGTGGGATTTTTCGGCCCCCACCCAGATTTTCTATCTCTCCTTAGTAAACACTGCATCCGTCAAACGCTACCTTTTTCTATCTTTTATTGTATCCATCGTTTTCACTCTGCTCTATATTTTCCTATCTCTTTCTATCCATCCCAAAAAAGCTTATGAAATTTCACGTCTAGTGATGCCAACCAGATTTTTTTTGACCTTCTGAAAAGAATACAGCACGTGAGAAGTTTAAAAAAAAAATTAAAGATTTTCTCAAATTTTGTACCTCGACTTCAACTTTTTGCATGACCTAGGAAAATTGTTGCAAAAATTTGAAAATTATACGACATAGAGCTTAAAACTTTATTTTTAATTTAAGCCAAAGAAACTTAAAAAATCTTCATTGGTTCTCGTGATAGGATTAAAAATGTTCAATCGTATTTGTGTTAAGTTTTAATCGACGATCACAGTTCTCAGCCGGTCTGCTGCTCGCATAATAATATTTTAAATAGAACATTAGGTTGTAGTTTCAGACGTCCAGTCTGACGATTTTTATATTTATTGGAACGGAAATATAAAAAATGAACTTTTCCAAAACACACGATTTTTATTTATTTACTGGAAGAAATTTGTACCCAGCGTTGCACAGAATTTTGAGAGATTTCATAGAATTTTAAAGACACATCAAAGGGTTGCAAAATATTTTAAGTAAATTTAAGGAATTTTAAGGGAATTTCTAGGGAATTTCAAAGGATACTAAAAGATTTTGATTGATTGCAGGGATTTAAAGTTATTGAAATATTTGTTCAGAGATTTCACAAGATTGCAAGAACTTTAACTAATTTTCACAAATTTATTAAGGAATTGGAAGAGATTTCAAGAAATTTTAATGAACTCCCAGGGATTTTAATATATTTATAATTATTTTAAGGGATTCAGGGATTTTAAAGGATTTCATTAGAATTAATTCCTTAAAATTTCTTAAAATCCTTGAATTTATTTAAAATCCATTGAAATTCCTTAAAATCACGTAAAATGTATTTAAACATATTGAAATCATTTCAAATTATATTAAATGTTTTAAAACCTATTGGAAATTCTTAAACTCGTTTGAAATTCCTTGAAATTTAGTACAAGCACTTGAAATATCTTGAAATCGTTAAAAATATTTCGAAATAATTTGGATATATAAGAAATATTATCAAATACTCAAAGAATTTCAAGAAGTTTCTGGGACTTTTAAAAGGTTTTCACAAATTTCAAGAGATTTCAATATGTTTTAGAGAATTGTAAAGGACTTTAAAGAATTTTAAATGTTGTGATAAAATTTCCAGAAATTTGAAAGGAATTCAAGAGATTTTATGAAATTTCTAATAATTTGAAGGGATTTTTTGGTTATTAAAAGATTTTATAGAATTTTAAGGATTCCATGGATCCCACACAATAAAACTTGTCTCATTTTAAAAATTTATATTCGAAAGATTCATTTTTAAAAAATTAATTAAGCATAACTTTGTTATTTTTTAATGAAATGTGTTAATCTTATAGATCAATGGATTCGTCTGGATACAAGGAATCTTTTTTCTGCTATAAATTTTTGTTATTTGAGAAATTATAGTCGAAAAATAAATTTCACTAAAATTATAAAAGTACGTAAAACTTGTAGAATTCAATATTTTGTGTAAACTGTTGTCAGAAATTCAACTAGGTATATAGTGGAATAAGTGTGATAAATTTCATTAATTTATCTCATATTTCAGTTTTGTCTCTGCATTTAACATTTAACATTTAACTTTAACATTTAACTTTAACATTTACTGATGGTAAATCAAGAGATTTTTATTTCATTCGTACTCAAACTTTCAAACGCGTTTTTCTCAAAACGCCATTTTTCACAATGGTCAACACGATATCTCAAAAAGTAATTGACCGATTATCGCTCAAATTTTTATGG
Organism: Synergus umbraculus; assembly: GCA_900474325.1. Lineage (NCBI taxonomy): Eukaryota > Metazoa > Arthropoda > Insecta > Hymenoptera > Cynipidae > Synergus > Synergus umbraculus. The sequence goes on from UCOK01009149.1 coordinate 24,629, forward strand.
TATACTCAGTACATGGATAGTTCCAGCCCGTACCAGAATCATTGTTCACGAAAAAAAAATATTCAAAATTTTGACTCAGTTTTGGTACCGGCTGTAGCCACAGATCTACCAATTTAAACAGTCGTTGATTTTTTTATTTCAAATCAACAGAACAGATGGAATCGTGTTGACCATCCCCCAACTTTTTTTGACATGGATATCAATCCAGATGTCAACAGTCGATTTGACAGTACATTTTAACGTAAAAAAATGTATAATGACTTTTGAATAGTTCATAAATATATTATACACAAAAGAACAGACAATTTGGTCTGTTACATGAGACGACCCCCTTAATGCCAAGTCAATTATTATCTTCGAACCAAACTTTCTCTCTAGTCTATGAAAGGAAGCGTAAAATAAGTCATTCCAGCATCTCTCGACCCAGGTACGAAGGGATCGTCCGTGATATTAACAAACGAAGATAGATTCGTTGTCTGAACCTTCAAACTTGAGTCTTTTCACCAATTTCCATTTTTGAATTTATATCTACGTGCCCTCTCTGTAACCATAAACCAACGGGCAGGTAACCGAGCGGGCACAAAATTTAAGGTCGTTCTTAGGACGTCCTAAGTCAGGCTACAAAAACCTTCCTAAAAACATCCAATTTTCCAAAAACGTCTTTGGAACATTGTATGTTTTTAGAACGTTATTTGGCCTCACTTAGAACGTTTTGAGGATGTCAAAAAACGTCTTGGGGCATTCGTACCCACTGGGAAGATATACCAATTTTTTATTTTGGACTTGATTTTAAATATTGTAAAGTGAAAATGATAATCAAAAATTATTATTTTAATTTATTCAATTAATCAATTTTTTGACTGTATAAATTCCTCTGATAATTAACTTTATTTTCATGCTATTATCTTTAGGCAGGAAATATTCATAATCTCGCAAGAGCTAAAAGGACAGAACAATTTTAAAGATAAGCCTTTGTCCACTAAAAATATTTTTTTATTCGATTTGCCCTTCAAATGACCTAAATTAAGACGTGGTTGGGTTAATCGGACACTGGAATCGGATTTAGCAACCCCAAAAACGTGAGGAATAGTAGTCATTACAACTATAATAAAAAGATTTTTTGTCGATTTGACCTTCAATTGACTTTGATTAAGACGTTGTAGGGTTTGATGGGACAGCGGATTCGAATTCAGCGACCTCAAAAAGATTTTTTCTACTAAAAAGATTTTTTTGTCGATTTGACATTCAAATGACCTTGATCACAACGTGGCGGGGTTAATCGGACACTGGAATCGGATTTAACAACCCCAAAAACGTGAGGAATAGTAGTAACTTCTACTAAAAAGATTTTTTTATTCGATTAGCCTTTCAAATTACCTTAATATAAGACGTGGTAGGGTTAATCGGATTTAGCAACCCTAAAACTTGAACTTGTCGTTTAGTAAATTTTAGGAATTTAGGAGTCGTCAAACGTCAATTGAAACAGAAACACCAGAAACTTGCCGATGAAGATTCAAGAACCGTGAAATTGATAAATAATATTGTTAAGTTCGAAATGTTCAACGTAAAATAATTAAGAAAAATAATAAAAATTTATCGGAAATTTTTTGAAAATGGTTTAAATAAAATTTTTAAAAAATAAATAAAAAATATCTCATTATTAGGAACTTTTTAACCTACTCTATTCGGTCCTTTTTCCTACTTCATTCATAAAAATTTCCTACTCCATTCGGAAATGTTCCTACTATAATTAAAATTTGTTCTTACTATATGTATAATCAGAATTTTTTCCTACTGATTGGGGATTTTTTCATAATACATTTGAAAAAATTTCCTACTCTATTAGGGACTTTTTCTTACTACATTTCGAGTCACTCCTGTGTGTTTTTCGGGAAAAGATCAGGACTTATTTCCCACTAAGAACGATTAGGGACAATGGGACGCATTGCTGCGAAAAGGTCGGTCAGTTTAACAAAATATCAGGCCAAGAGAGGAACCGAAGGAGCTCGATGTGAAGCACACACTGAAAGAGGAAGGTAGTCAGGTACTTGGCGCAGAAACGGCATCTGCCTGATTGTCCATCTCAACGGACAAATGTTTTCCTATGTACCTGGGGTGCGATAATCGAAAAAATAATTAATAATTAATAATAACAATTAATAATTGTAATTTCATTTTCACTTTCACTTCCACTTTCACTTTCGCCTTACTTCAGGTCTTGTCAAAATCCACGGCGGATTTGAATTTTGGAATTTCTAAAAAATTTATTAAAATTTATTGTAGGAAATTGGAATATATGTAATATGACTTTTCTCTTCGTTGACAGTTTCTGAAAATTGAAAAACTTCGTGGATTTAAAAATTCCAAAATTAAAATCCGCCGTGAATTTTGAGAAGACCTGAAGTGAGGTGAAAGTAAAAGTGAAAGTGAAAATGAAAATGAATTTACGGAATCGCACCCCTGATGGAAATTTTGTGTTGGGTATATGAAAAACACCTTCGTGGAAAAACCTCTGCATACCTGACCTGACCGATTAGTCCAGGCAGCACGTCGTAAAAAAGCATTATTTTCCGTAATAATTTTCAAACGCAATTTTTTTCGAAATAGCTTCTGGATCGGGTCCTGAATGACCCTTAAAAATGTGTGCCGTGAATCGATTGCTAAAGGGTTTTGTTTTTTAAAGAATTTTCCTAAATCAAGTTTGCATGGACGGACCGTTTCCATTGCGTTGTACAAAAAAAAAAGTTCAAATTAAAAAAAAATAATGTGCAAAATTCTAAGAAAAACAAAAAAAAAAGCGAACCTTCTGTCTAATAGGTTTCGAGTTACAGTCATTTCAAAAAACCACTTTTTTTCTGAATTTCGTCGAAAAATTACTACTTTTGGCAACATTGTCTGTACCAACAAAAAAGAAGGGAAGTTTTTGAGAGATTACAAATCACGAATTAATAACACCAGAAAGATCATCCTGTTACAAGAAAACTCGGCAGAGAAAAATTGCCCGGAAAAATGGGTCAAAAGTAGCCCAATTTGAGAGGTCATAACTTTTGACCTATAAGGGTTAGGACTTTGCCCTTTACGGCAAATTAATGATAAATACATGAAATTTCACTCATCTGTTGAAATTTTTTTCATAAAATCATTAGGTTTGTTGGTACAGACAATGTTGCCAAAAGTAGTAAGTTTTCGACGAAATTCAGAAAAAAAGTGGTTTTTTGAAATTACTATAACTCGAAACCTATTAGAGATAGAAGGTTCTCTTTTTTTTTCTTAGAATTTCGCACATTATTTTTTTTAATTTGAATTTTTTTATCAGCAACGTAATGGAAATAGTCCGTCCACGCAAATTTGATTTTTGAAAATTCTTGTAAAAAAAAACCCTTTAGCAATCGATCCACGGCACACATTTTTAAGGATCATTCAAGTCCCCATCCAGAAGCTATTTCGAAAAAAATTGTGTCTGGGAATTAATACGGAAAAAAAAGTACCAGTTACCTGGAGTATATGGAAATTTTCCATTACTAGTAAATCAACACGCGCGCGGAGCGCGCGATTATTTTGCATTCCTTCTTACAACTTCAAGTCATTCAAAGCCCAATCAGATTTAAAACAATAATATCTGCGAGATTTTTGAGAAATTTTTAGAGAGATAACACTTTTTTAGAAACGAATTTCAAGAGGTTTCTAGAAATTTCTACGAAATTTGCCAATTTTTAAGTGATTCTTATGCGAAATTCAAAACAGTTTTAGGATTTTAAAAAGATTTCGTAGAATTTTAAGGGATTTTAGGATATTTCCTGAAATTTTATAGGAATTTATGCAATTTTAAGAGAATTTTAAGAATTCTTAGCGATTTTAAAAGGGATTCTAAATATTTTGAAATTTGGAGAAATTTTAAGAAGTTTCTAAGAATTAAAAAAAATTGCAAAGAATTGCAGTAATTTCTAAGATTTTCGTGACATTTTAAGGAATTTTAAATGTTATCCTGGAATTTCAAAGAATTTTAAGATGTTTTAGAAGATTTCTAATAATTGCGTGGGATTTTATGGAATTTTATGGGATTTCTAATAATTTTGATATACGCCCAGGCGCAAAAACCCCAAAAACGACATTGCTATCTCGGAAATAAACATAAATAAATATAAGTTAGAAAATAAGAAATAGAATAAAATAAAATAATCTAAGAAATAAGTAGAAATGACCTTCGCCTCAAAATACTCAGACAGCGCGGCGAAGACCATTTCTACTAAAACCGCGTGATGGGACTCAGAGAGGCGCGGATACCGCGAAAGCGTTTCCCACGCATCTCCCGGGGACTCAGAGAGGCGCGGATACCGTGAAAGCGTCTTCCACGCATCTCCCACCAAAAAAGTTCTTCCCTCACCACACAAACCCTTTAGACCCCAACAGTATAAAAGGGCCCGCACGACGAGAAATCGTCAGATCGTTTGGGGGTGGCAACCACCTCTCGAACAAGCTGGCCTGTGGCATTCCAATAGGTCCCAGCACTCGCCTAGAGGCATACCTCTAGGTGCATCATCCGAGTTGGGAAACCTCTCGGCAACGCGGGAAAGTCCGGACTAGTGGCATACCAATTAGTCTCCGGTACTCGCCTAGAGGC
>UCOK01009150.1:0-21266 GCA_900474325.1 Synergus umbraculus
TATATATATATATATATATATATATATACCTATAAAGGTTTTATGAAATTTTAAAGGATTTTACGAAATTGCATGAAATTTGAAGTAATTTTCAGAGATTTTACAATATTTCATAGGATATTAAGTTATTTTAACGACTTAGGGGATTTCAAGGAATTTATGAGATTTTATTGGATTTTCAAGGACTTCATAAGATTTCATGGGATTTTAAATAATTTTATGGAATTTGATGATATTTCAGGAGATTCTAAGTAACTTTAAACGACTTTAAGATATTTTATGACATATTAAGTAATTTTAAGTATATTTATTTCCAGAAATTTTAAAGGATTTGATGAGATTATATTGGATTTTCAGGAATTTCAAAGAATTTCATACAATTTCATAGAATTTTAAGTGATTTTAAGAAATATCAATTGATTTTACAAAATTTAAAAGAATTTCACCAGATTTTGAACGATGTTATAGGCATTTTAAGATATTTTATGGGGTTTTAAGTAATTTTAAAGATTTTTAAGAGATTCAAGAGATTTTACGGAATTTTATGGAATTTTAAATACTTGTCAGGAATTTTAAGAGATTTCACGACAGTTCATGGGATTTTAAATAATTTTGAAGGATTCAACATCTAATAAAATTTTTAGAAATCTCATGAAATTCCATGAAATCCTTAAAATTCTATAAAGTCTTCTAAAAATCATAAAATCCCTTAAAATTATTAGAAATCTCATTAAATTTCATGAAATCCTTAAAATTGTATAAAATATTTTAAAAATCAGAAAATTGCATGGAATTCCTGGAAATTTTATGAAAACATTAAAAATTGAAAAGTTCCATAAAATTCGCTGAAACCTTTTGAAATCTCTTAAAATTCTTCGAAACTTCATAAGATTTAAAATCCCTTAAATTCTCTTAAAGAGAATTTAAGAAACCTTTTCAAATCACTTAAAATTTCATGAAAACCTTAGAAATTGCTTAAAATTCGTTAAGATATTTTAAAACTCAGAAAAACCTCTTGACATCCCTTAAAAATCCACAAAAATAATTAAAATTCACAAAAATCTTTAAAAATTCATAAAAACCTCTTGGAATTACTTAACACTTAAAATCTCTTAAAATCTTTAGAAATCTTATCGATGTTCCATAAAATCCTTAAAAACTCTACATAATCTTTTAATACATAATTAGAACAATCTCATAAAATCCCTTAAAATTTTACTACAAACGGCGAAATCCTTTCAAATTCTCCAAATTATTTTAAAAATCATATATGTATAGACATTCTTTTGAAACCCCTCAAAAAATTACCATAAAATTCTCAGAAACTTATCCCTTAAAATTCTCTGAAACCTTTTGAAATCACTTAAAATTTCACTAAAACCTTCGAAATTGCTTAAAATTCGTTGGAATCTCTTAAAGTTTTTAGAAACCTCTCAATATTCCTAAAAATGTAGAAAAAATTTTAATTCCCTTAAAATTCCTTCGCTTTAAAAATTCTCTTGAAATTTCATGAATTACATTAAAATTCCGCGAAATATCCTGAAATACCTTAAATTCAACGAAATATTTTTAAAATCCTAAAAATCTTTAAAACTTCGTAAAAATCACTTGCAAATGGTTAAAATCCATTAAAATTCCTAGAAAACTCTTGAAATAAATATTTTTTCTCTGTGTAGCGATAATCTTTTTTCAAATATAAGACTGCGTAAAGAACGAAAAAATATTTAATTCCAATACTTTTTGCATCAAACGAAGAATTCAAAATCTAACTTCAAAATTCAATATTTTCAATATTTCATTTTTAATTGTAATATTTGTTAAGTAAAATGAAGAAATCGAATTTTTAGATTAGAACTTAGCTCCAATACCTTTAAGGGAACTTTTATAGATTCTAAAAGTGCACTTTTTGATTGCCGTTCTAGTTTTTACAGGAATCGTTCACTAAAATTATAAGGGGTTTTACTGAGTACTCAAAGGCAGTAGTTTATAATTATAAAGGTCTCGGAAGTTACTTCTGGCGTCGGAAAACGATTCCAATCCCGTTTTTACTGATATTACAAACATTTCACTTGGGATATTCATTGGATACTTTTGAACTAGGAGAACATCTTCCTATCTCCCTCAATTCGTGACGTCAAGAGCGAAGACATTTACAATTGGTCCGTTAGGAGATAAGATGCCAGTTTTCTACTTCACGATTTATATCCTTTTTTATAACATTTTTCTCCATCTCGCTATTGAGTACACCAATCAGTAACGCTGTCATAATCTGCAAACGTCTCCAGTTCCGATAGCAATCCTCGAAGTATGAGCTAGATATCGATGAGCCGGCCTTCAAATCGCTATTCGGTATTAATGATAAAAAAAACCGTAAAAATTTCGAACCTGTAAAATAAGTCATTAAATGTGAGATGAAATAAAATATTTAATCGTTCTTAGTATTATATTTTTTTATTGAGGAAAATAAAATTCGATTTTCTGTAGTTAATCGAGATTACGATTTTTTATTAAGGGCGTTAGACCCAAGTGTTAAACTCAAAATTCCATTCTCCATTTTACTCAAGGAAAATTACAGATAAATATTTTTAATCTTTTTTCAAACATAAGACTGCATACAGAGCGAAAAAATATGTAATTTCGATACTTTTTGCATAAAACGAAGAATTCAAAATGCTTCAAAATTCAATATTTTTATTTTACTCAAAAGATATTTGAATTAGATATTTTCTCGCTCTGTACGCATATTTCTGGTTAAAAATTAATTAATTCTACAGAGGGAAAAAATTCCAAATTTAATATTTGTTGAGTAAACTGAAGAAATTAAATTTTTGGATTAGAAACTTGGCTTAAGGAAATTAATAATTATGGAATATTTTTTTTAGATCTTTTTTAATTCAGAGAATTCACAGTATATGGTACTTCCATATAAGTTCTAGAAATATTATTCTTCTGATTGTGAGTTTAAATAAGAGCTATTTCTCGAACCATAAAGCATTATTAAAGAGACGTCCTACAGGAATTTCCTGTTACTACGTTATTAGACGAACCTAATCTCTAGAGAAATACAGACAGTATGGGAGAGAAGAGAATATAGTCAGCAAGTACTCTCTATCCAAATTCAACGAGGAACTGTGGCTCCACATCGTCGCGATAATTAATACTTATCCCTCTGGACTGCCTAGATACAGAGCAAAGGAGTGCAGGACAGTGAACGAATTATGAACTGGGACTTGTAACCATTTCAAGTAATCAAGAACTTCATGTGTGCTCTTTACCGAAAGACATGACGCATAATTTCCTCTGGGTATTTTATTTCCCTACTTTTAGATTTAAATACACAAATTTTATGCGAACTGCATAATTTCATAACGTATTTCAGAATCGAATGATGTTTACGTATTTTTGTCTCCCAATTAGAAAATTTTCGTATAATCAATACTAAATTTAAAATCAACTAGCAATTATGATCCGCGCGCTCTGCGCGCGATTAATTTCTCGTTTTTGCACACCTTTTGCTAGTATACAAAATAATTGGGAAATTTATCATTTTTGAAATATAGAAACTTGTAATCCCTTGACTAATTGCAGAAATCTTCATAAGTTTCATAAAATTCTTTAAAATCCCTTTAACATCCTTCAAAATCCTTAAAATTAATTAACATCCTATAAAATATCGTAAGATCCCTTAAAATTATTTAAAACCCCTGAAATGTCATGAAGAATTAAAATTCCATTAAAATTCGTGACAAACTAATAGAATTTCGTAATATCCCTTGAAAGTCCTTAAAAAATAAGTTAATATCTCATAACATATCGTAAAATATCTTAAAAGTATTTAAAGTTCCATGATATTCCGTAAAATACCTCGAATCCCTTAAAAATCTTTTAAAATACTTAATATCCTGTACAATATCTTAAAATCCCTTTAACATCCTTTAAAATCTGGTTAAAGTCCTTTAAATTTTGTAAAATCCATTGAGTCCCTTCAAAATGCTTTAAATTACTTAATATCCTATAAAATATCGTAAAATCCCTTAAAATTGTTTGAAATGCCATGAAATTCATTAAAATTTAGAATCTGTTGAACTTCCTTTAAATTTTATAAATTCACTGCATATTCCTTGATATTACTTAAAATTCCACAGTCTATTGTTATATCCCTACAGATTTCTTGACCCTCCTGCAACAGCCTTAAAATCCAGTAAAATTTTGTAAAATTAAAAAGAATGTCTTAAAAGTTTCTCAAATTACTTAAAATTTCACAAAATATATAGTCACATCCCTTAAAATTACTTTATAATCCCATAAAATTTCATAATTCCGATGGTAACTGATCTGTAAATATACGAATACGTATACATATAATATATTAACAATACGAGTATTAATACATTAAAAACTGATATAAAAAAGCACATGAAAAATTTACTATAAGTAATCGTTTTGACAACGAAAATAATCTGAAGATAGTTTTCAAATTCGGTATATTCACACATATTCGCGCAGTTTCTAAACCAATCTGGTTTTCGACAACAATGTGTTCGATATATTAGTAACATCTCTTTTTTAAGATAGGACTGGTAAAATAGCTTTTCTTTTCTAATATTGTTGGTCCCTCTACACATGCTTTCCTATTGAAATTTTCCGATCAAATATTTTTTTCTCGAACAAAATTAAACAATTCTGGTTCGTCGCGAATCGTTAAAGCGTCTATTTATGAATTTATGAAATTCGTAAGATGTGATTTGCGTCAGTTTCATGTGAACATGAACGTTGGGCACGAAATAGATAAGGGTCGAAAGTGACTTCGAGCTGTTGCATCAAGCTACGCGTGGCAGCTGATCGTATATACATATATATGAGTGCCTATAAAAGAGCAAGCCTTTCGTACGGAATTGGTTTCGGGGAAGTTTGTCGCCACGCAATATCACCGTGCTACGAAGACTCGAATATTGCCAATATCGTGAATTCTTATCGAGGTCTTTTCCACTTTTCTTCTGAAGAAAATAAAAATAAGACAATAAGACACAAAAAAGAACAAATACTCAAGCGAAAATAAACTGAGAAAGAGAAAAAAAAACGTTCAATTCATATAAAATAAGGCAACAATTGCTTCTAAAAAAAAAAAGAAATTTTATAGTAGACAGTTCAAAAGATGCAAAATTAATTTAACAAGCAGTTTCGTGGTACAATAATTTATTCCAATAACGCCGTTACTCCACCTTAAATACAAGGTGTAAAATACGCATGAAATACAGAAATCTGATATAAATAAGTTATAGTCGATGAAAGAGTGTGATCTAATGCATTCGCAATAATAATTATTAGCCTTAGGCATTGCGTTCTTGCCAAATGTACAAATAATTTTTTATAGATAAAAGTGTAGGTCCTACACTTTGTATTTTTTATTATGACAGCCTTTTAACTCTATACACAATCTTTAATAAGTTCCAAAAGTGTAAAATATTCTAAAGGATCGGTATCATCTTTTCAAATTATTATTATTAAGACGGGACTTCGATCTCCCAATTTTTTAAAAGTACCTTAAACGCACTTCCAAACGTGCAACCTAATAATACGGTAAAATTTCCCTTAAGTAAAAACGCAAAAATATGGGAAAATACGTGGAAAACGAGTAAAACGATCATCAAAAGTCGATTTGATTATAAAGTTTCGTCAAACTTAGGCCTCGTTGTAGCAACATTATATAAGAAGAAAGAATGTCACTAAACAATAGTGCATCTGTAAAATTTATTTTTTCGTATAATATTACGAAATTAAGGAATAAGGGTAAAGATGGGGATAAGGATAAAGAAAAAGAAAATAAGGATAAGTATAAGGGTAAGGAACACCCTACTAAACAAATCCACCTTTCAATAATTGTGAAGTAATTCCAAACTTCGATAACTGATTTAAAAATTCAGCAATCGAAGAAAAAGAGCGCTAAATAAGAGTAACACTGGCAATATAGAGTGGAGCAAAAAAAATCATTTTTCCAAACTTAATTTTAATAGTTGCTTTTGGGAAATTGGAAGATATCCTCGATTTTCCTAAAATCAATTTAAATTCTCATAAATAAACAAACCCTGAAATAAAGAATACAGTGTTTCAGGAGCTGTCAAAAAATAATAACTTATTTTTATATTAATGGAAAAATATTAATAAGTCACGAAATTTAAAAATTTTAATCAAAGAGACAGCAGAAAAAATTAATCGATAAAAAAAATAGGATTATTATTCTGATACCAAAAGGTAGAGCTTTGCAACTATTAGAATTTCTTCGGGAATTTTGTTTTTCCTTTGGCTCCGCCCTACTGGCTAACCTTCTGTTTGAAAATGACGACCTATTAAACGGACATATATGCTTCCTATAAAAACGAAGAGCGGTCCCGTCGGCCCTTATAAATTGATTAAACTCGCGGGATCCTCTTTTTTACTGTCAAAGTGCTTATGATGCGTACCCTGTGAGAACCGAACAAATCAGACGTTGAAGTTCTTCAGCAGCACCGAGAGTTTTTCCTTTTTTTCCATTATCTCCCGGCAGCTATCGTTCCACGGACCATAATTCAAGTTCATGATCTGCTCCGCACGATCAAGAAACCTGCGCGTCTTCTTCAATGTATTCCTGTAATTTGAAAAAAGATTTTTTTTAAATTGGTATCATTGTAAGTAAAAAGTCAAATTTAGTTCCTTTAGAACTAGTTAAAAAAAATTTCTTATTTCGAAGTTTTATAAGGAGGGATTGTAAAAAAATACGAGGAATATAAACTCTGGAGATTTGAATCTAGATTTCTTGGTTTAATTTTCTAAGATTTATTACTAAACTTGTAGAATTATGGGTAGAAATTCAAAATTTGATAGAAATTCAATTCAGACACTAATTTTTTATTAATAACAAACAAATTTTTTAAAACCAATTAATCAATGCAAATTGTTAAGTTTTTAAAAAACTGACGAACTTGTTCAAACTTCGATACTTTTATGTTGTTTACCGGGACATTCGATTCAGTTGATACCCTGAACTTTGAATACAAATGATGTTCAAGTTCATACACTGTTTCAAATATGGAAAACAGAAGTCTAGAATGTAAAGAGTAGGATCCATAGATTTCATGTCCCCTATTTTGCCAAAACAACTAAAGCCAAAATATCCAAAGTTCCAATTACAGTTTCAAGTTTGAATAGCAATTTCGAAAATCATTTACAGTAACTCGTCCATCGGTTAAAGCATCGCGTCGCATTGACAAGGCTGGATGGGTTGGGTGGGTGGCTCGCGCCAAATTGCCACTCTCTTGGGACGTAAATTAGAATAGAACCACCACTATCTGTAAACCCAGAACTTACTTGTACTGTTTGGTGCTAGTATTGGTCTCTTCACGTAAGTACTGAATACAGATGTCCGTAATTTTGTTCAACTCGTTGGCAAGTTCTATGCTGTCGGGGCCAAATCTCTCCTCGACTGCTGCTATGCTGTGCTCCAGATACGATATAGACTCCAGCCATCGACCTGAAGTAATTAGTTACGCAAGTTTCTAAGTATTTTCACAGAGCTTAACCCATTAAAGTGCCGAGAAGTCATTAAGAATATTCTCTTTGCTCAAAACTTTTCTCACTTCAAAGGTGATATCAAAAACGATTTCTACACTGTCCTCAAGATCTTAAAACTAATTAAACGAGTAAAAATATTATCAGTAAAACTAATTGGGATAAAACTAATTTTAAGAAGACTTTAAATATTATAAAAGTAGTTACTTTAAAAAATAACTGACCCATAATCGCATAAACTTTTCCTATCAAGTCGAGAGTCACTGCGATGTCTTCGTGATGCTTGTAGAGAACATTTCTTCTGATACACAAGCACTGCTTCAATTTTTCGAGGGCCTCGTCGATTTTTTCTAGGTCTATGAAGCCCTGGGCAGCATCGAAAAGATCCTGGGCTTCCTTTAAATCGGGGCCGTAAGTAACAAGTGGAGTTGCTCCACAGTCAAGACAATGAAGTGAATAACTATGAAGATTGTGCAAAGCTCCGGTGCACTCAGGACATTTTAAAGCGCTGAATCGCTCCTGTAATTAAAAAAATAGAGTTCTCTAAACTGTGGTACGCGACACTCCTGGGATACACGACAACTTCAGGGGGTACCGCGTACTTCTGGAGGTACTGTGGTGATTTTTGAATTTCGTTTGTTTTTATTTCTCATGTAATATTTATTTGTATTTTATTAAATGTGTGCTATCGTTTCGTTTTTCGTACAAAAGAGTCTATCTGTGCGTTTCGGGTAAGCACTAAGCTAAAGTTTCGTTTACGACATAAAAAGTAATTTAACTTCATGCTGTAAAATATGAAGTTAGACTAGTTCTCATCGTGTAGAAAACAATTTTAATTATTCCACTCACCAAAAAATATCGCAGTTCAGGACTAGTACATGCCTCACATTTGCATATAAAACAGTACTGGTTCTTTAAAGTTTCCTGCCTATCGTCCTTGGACATTCTTCGAAAGTGTGGTCCTGGAAATGAATTATAGACGGGTAAACTCGTTTGTCGAACTCTTCATAAAATTCGCAGAATTTCTAAAATCAAAATACTCAAAATACTAACCATAACAGTTCAAAACTTCCTCGCCCGCTGCAATGTCCTTTGTTGCTTTTACGATAAGGTGTTGATCCCAGAAGCTAAAAGAAAGGAAAAACCAGAAACAAAATTAAGAATCCTAGATAAATAAGTAAAAATAAATGTTTATTGAATTCTGAATTAATATTAAGTACCTATTAATTATATTAGGTTCGCAAGCGTGATTCATCATGCTAGCAGAGAGATAAATCCCGGTTGCTACGCGATCTTGATGTTCCGTGGCGACTTTGTCCTTATCGGACGCAGTCAAATTCAGTCTTGTGATTGCATGTCCATTGCAGATCAACTGCAACATGTGCCTCAAAAGCAGAGAACTTATATAAAGTCTTTTCCCATCTTCAGTCATGAGATCACACTCAAAACTCAAACTGCTGTCTTGAAATTTGCGCACGAAACTCTCGTTCAAGTCAACGATTTTAAAAAAGTCGGTATATTTGTAGAGGTACAAAGTTAACATCGTTGCTGTCTGCAATTAACAGATTCATTTGAATAAAAGAGCAAAAATACTAAATAAAATTAAATTTTTTAAAACTAAAATAGTTCTAACGAAATATTTACAATTCCATAGACGATCAGATCCTCAGGCATGAGTTTATCAATGTTTGTCACCAGGCTCTGGACATGGTTAAATTTATCAACATCCTGAGTAGTTGCGCAGTTAAGAAGCAATTTCATTGCCAGGTGCGCAATTCCGATTTGCTGCCAAACTCCCATTCGACTTCCTGGACATTCCCATTGATGGTAAGTTGTCCAAGCGTCGTCTTGGCATTCTACATTGCAGTACATTGCCTCCACGCACATTTTACACCTAGAACAAAATATTTTCATAATATAAATTTAAAAATTGTAGATATAGTATAATAGTAGGTATTTGTAGGGTAGAATTAACTTACGGAATGGGTACATCGCCTTGCGGTCGACAACAGTGAGCGCAAAGTGATGTCGATTGCTCATGGTCGAGCAAAACGAAAGCGAATGGCTTCTCTACAAAAAGGATTTGACCTTTCTGTATATCTCTATTCGCTACGATGAAACGACCCTTATCAGGCGCACACTTTTTTTCTAAAGCCGCTGAAGCATAGGGGAAATTTGGATTGACTCCAAATGCTGGTTCCGGTTTGCTGCCTGACATAGAATCTGAAGCTTCGTTTTCTTCTTCGTATTCTATGCTTGAGGCTGCGGCCATTAAACTTGCTACTTGTTGCTTAATGCTTGCTGAAAGATTCATAATGAATTTCAAGTTAGAGATTTATTCATTTGTCTCAACTCTAACAAAAAATCTACACTAATTTGAATAGTAACTCACCTTTTTTTATTTCTGCAATTTCTTCGCAATTATTAACAATATCTTCAACCCTCATTAGCGATTCCTCCATTGATTTTCTTTTCCTCAATTTCCAAAAACACTGTGCTGCTCGCAAGTGTAACTTATAACGCAAGTTTTCTGGATACTCCCACAATACGGCTAAGTCGATATCTTTAATGCAATCCTAAAAGAAAGAATTATATAGTGCTTAATAAAGATTGATTTCATTCAATTTTTTTTATTTTTTTTTTTAAATTCTTACTTCGTATTTTTCGAGATAGAAGAGGGAAGCAGATCGATTAGCAACAGCGATGGCCAATTCTTCGCTTCCCATTGGTGCATATTGTAAACTTTTTGTGTAAAGATGAATACTTGCAGCGTAATTTTTGGATTGGAATTCCTTGTTTCCCAATTCTCGTAGTTGTTTGGTCTTTTCTAAAGACTTACCCTCTTTAGATTTGTGCTGCTCGTTTAACCATAGAGACATAAGCCTTCTGTATTCAAAAAAACTATATTGTTATCCAACAAGAAAGAGATTTACTTTAGTTCTTATTTATTCTCATCGCATTTAGTAAATTTATTTATTTTTTAACGTTTATTTTTCGGAGTATGTCAGATATTCAATTTAAAGTTGCCTTTTAAGGGCACGTGGTAATTACCATAAGAGTAAATTTAGTTTCGCCAACTTTATGCTCGCATTAATAAATATTTTTTGCTCAAACTTGATCATTTACCTCCGCTTTGTTCAGACGGAGATAAATCAGGGTGACCACGAGATTCAATTTTTTTCATTTCTCTGACATTTCCCTGACTTTTTCCTGACTTTCATACAAATTTCCCTGACAGGAAAGTGTTAAAAATGCAAACAAATTTCCAGTAAAAATACTATTGGGATTTTTAAAAAATTTCGTATAATATCACTTTAAATCTTTTGAAACTTAAAATCACTTCAAAACACTTAAAATTTGTAGAAATCTCTCAAATTCAAGGCAATGTCTCAAAAAACTTCAAAATCTATTAAAATGTCCTACATTTCTTCAAAATTCCACGAGGAATCTCTTAAAATGCGTCAAAATCTCTTAAAATTCTTGAAAACCTCTTGAAATTCCATAAAATTCTTTAAAATCTTTTATAAATCATAAAAATCTTGTGAGATTCTTTAAAATTTTACTCAATTCCCTTAAAATCACTTTTAAATGCCAAAATTTCTTAAAATTCATACAAGTTTTTTAAAATCCTTTAAAGTTCCACGAAAATATTTATAATCCCTTAAAATTTCTTCCAATTTTTTAAAAATCCTTTATAATTCCATGAAAAACTTTTAAAACCTTTAAAATACTTAAAACTCTTAAAATTTTATAAAATTCCACAAGGAACTTTAAAATTCCTTAAAATTCTATAAATTCTCTAAATATAAATTCTCTTATAATCCCTTTAAATTCCTAGAAACCTCTTAAATCTTTTAAATTTACTTAAAATCCCCCTGACATTTCCCTGACAATTTTTTTTCCGACATTTCCTCGACTTCGTTGACATGTGGTCATCCTCTAAATGGCCTAGTTTTTATGAAAAATGTTTATTGTTGCAAACGTAAAGCAGAGAGCGTAAAGATGATCAAACTAAATTTTTCTTATGGTAAAATATCAAAAGCCCTTAGGGTCTTTACTTTCAAGTGCTTAATTTTTTCAAGATTTTCTTCAAGTTTATTGATTTTGAGTCTTCAATTTGCCATTAATTATATTTTCATCAGAGGTAGAATTAGCAGTAGAAACAAAAGGGAGAAAAAAAAAGTAAAAACAAATAAATTCTTTAAAAAAAAATTTTTTTAAAGTCGAATACGCTTATTAAAAATTTGTTCTCAAATAATTAATACTTTTTCTCATTAATTTAATAATAAAACATTAAATTAATGTATAATTATTATATTTTATGATTAATACTTAATTCTTATTTTTTATTTTTTTGTTATAGGGTATTCAACTTTGTTTTTAAATTTTTTAAATTTTTAGTGAAATATTTATTTATTCTTTTATTTTATAAATTTAATTTTATTAAGGGCGTGTAATACTTTACCATAAGAGCAACTTAGTTTAACCAATTATACATTCATAATAATAAATATTTTTAGCTAATAAGAGTCAACAAACCTTCGTGTACATGAGACGAAGGTTTATTGACTCTTATTCGCTAAAAATATTTATTATTATGAATGTATAATTGGGTAAACTAAATTGCTCTTATGGTAAAGTATCACATGCCCTTAACGGCATGTGATACTTTACCATAAGAGAAAATTAGTTATACCAATTATACATTCATAATAATAAATATTTTTAGCTGATAAGAGTCAATAAACCTTCGTCTCATATAGATAAAGGTTTACAAAAAGGTTTACTTATTTACAAAAATATTTATTATTAAGAATGTATAATTGGTATAATTTGCTCTTATGGTAAAGTATATTAAATTGTTTAAGAAACTTGTGAGTATATAATTGAAATTAAAAATTTTATTAGATTATATTTTCATTTAATTGATTGTATTTTCATTTTAAAAAATAAGTTAAATTAAAAAAAACTTACAAACATATGTCTCCTTTTAATTTGCGTATTAGAACAAAAATACATTTTTCTGTATTTTTAAAATTTTAAAATTACATTTGTGGATATTTTCATGACTATATCAGTAATTAACGCTTCAAAATACACTGACATAAGTATAGAGATTGAAAAATATAAGAAGTTTAACTTTTTTTTAATTCAACAAAACAATTACTTATAAAAGATAATATATGATTTATACATAACTAAATTTGAAGTACAAAATTTATTTTTACATATTTTTCATGAATTTTAACATTTTTAATGCAAAAAATAACTGAAATATCAAATATGAGTAAAAAAATCAAGCTTAAATGTAATATTTGCATTGTTATCCTTAAATGCATTTCACAAATGAAAATTTCCAGGCCAAAGTTACGATGGATAAAAAAAAAGTTGGAAAACTTTATAAACATATAAGTCTCTTTTTTGCTTCGCGTATTGAACTAAAAAGTGACTGGAAATTGAAAAATTTAGTTGCTGGCTAAGAAATTTATTAAAAATGTCATCTATTCCTTTGTTTGCACACACAGAAAAAAGTGGTGCTCAACGGTGCCCGGAGTTTCTTTGTCAGGGATATTAATAGCGATAATTAGATGCTTCATTTGAAAAACTTTAAATTTAAAAAGAAAAAACAAAACAAAACTTCAAAATTACTCCCCAAATATCCCTTGTTCTTTCCTTTTTGCATTCAATGGAATCAAAACAAAGACAAAATGCGTCGATCAAATTCTCTGAAACGCAGATTCCTACACCAAAGAAATCACAATTTTTTAATCCCTTGTTTACGAAAAGTGCACGAAAAATTGAAATGGCAGTGTACAATAAATAAAAAACACCTTACCTTACATCCGGATCAGCCAAAAGGCATAACATCACTTCGTTTTCGCATTTTTTCTTTGCCTTGATGTCGTATGGCATGCGAGAATTTCTCAATTTATTGTTGACGGCCTCGAAGAACTTTTGCCACTGCATGATTCCTACTTTTTAATTTTTCGTAGGTTTAAAGATGTATCATAAAGGTTCTCGTAGGAAAAAACTCTAATAAAAAAGTATGTAACATCCAAGTTTAAAAGGTTATGTTAGGCTCCTTACAACCGGCATCGCAAATTCTAAGCTCGCGAGACTTGGCACAAGGCACTTGATTTTACAGGTAATTCTGTTCGATTTAATTAAAAAAACGATCGTTAAGTTTTCACGATTATGTTTACTGGGGAGTCTAAGAATTAAGTTAAAAAATAGCGTCAGTTTCCAATTGCAAGGATTGCAAGTTCACAGCAGTCTCAAAACCAGTCTAGCAACTGACAGATTATCTTCATTATCTTACCTATAGGAAACATTTGTCTACGCGATCATTGAACGAATGTCATCTTGAATCTCGTCATCTAGATGAAAGAAAACATGGCGAACTCGCATTTATTTTCCATTTTCTATTGGCTTTTCTGGTTTTTCTTCACTTGAGCGAGACGGGTTGCACACCTACAGGGATTTTTCAGGTTTTTTAAAAATGAAATAAATTTGTATGTATTTTCTTTTTTAGGAAATAAAAAAAAAAGTAATCATTCGCATTTCAATTGGTTTTCCAGAAATAAATAAATCGATTTGAAACTCGAGATTTTTGCAAAAATTTATTTTCTTTCTTAACTTAAAAAAGTGATGTTATCATGTATATCCAACACATTGTTGTCGGAAACCTGATTGGTTTAGAAAATGCGCGAATTTTGTGAATGTATACCTATCGAATTTGAAAACAATCTTCAGACTATTTTCGTTTTCAAAAAAATTATTGAGACATAGAATACGAATTTTAGAAACTTTATTGAAAGTTTAGAAATATTCAAGGATTTAACGGTATTTCAAAGAATTTTATGAAATTTAATCTGATTTTCAGAAATTTTAAGGGATTTTACTAGTTATTAATCTAAAAATCTAATAAAGAGTTATCAGTGATTTTTCAGGTTATTGTAAGTATTTAATGAAACTTCATGGGATTTTAAATAATTTTAAAGAATTTAACGATATTTTGTGTAATTTTAAGTAATTTTAGAATCTTTAAAGCTTTTTCAAGGATTTTCACGAAGTTTTATTGGATTTTCAAATATTTTAAGGAATATTAAATAGTTTTAAGGAATTTTACGAAATTTCATTACATTTTTCGAAATTTTTGGAGATAATGGGCTTTTTTTTGTAGAATGGCTTTTTTTTGTAGAATTTTAAGTAATTTTAACAACTGTAAAGGTACTTGAAGGAATTTTACAAAATTTCAATGGATTTTTAGATATTTTGAGAGTTTTAATGGGATTTAATGGGACTTTGAATAATTTTAAGGAATTTAAAAGGATATTTAAAAGGATATTGAGTTTCCTAAAATTAGAATAGGAATTACAAATTTTTATATGTATTTCAAAAATTAAAATCTCTGAATTATTTTGCATAGTCTTGAAATTCCTTAATTTTTATATTCCCACATTTTTTTAAGAAAAATTATTAGATTTTAAAGGATTATAATTTATAAAGTAATTTTAAGGACGTTGACTATATATTTTGTGGAATTTTAAGTAATTTGAGAAATTTTTAGACATTTTATGAAATTTCATAAAATTTGAAGGTATTTTAAGAGATGTAATGTGATATCACGGAATTTTGAAAAATGTTAAGGAATTTAAAAGGGCTTTACAAAAATGATTGAGATTTTATAAATATTAAGTGATTTCACAATATTTCGAGGAATTTTATGAAATTTTAAAGGATTTTACGAAATTGCATGGAATTTTAAGTAATTTTCAAAGATTTTACAATGTTTCACAGGATGTTAAGTTATTTTAACGACTTATAAGGTATTTACGGAATTTCATTGAATTTTCAGAAATTTTACGGGATTTTAAGTAATTTTATGGGATTTTATGATATTTTGGGCGATTCTAAGTAATTTTAAGAAACTTTAAAATATTTTATAAGATATTAAGTAATTTGAAGAACATTTATTTCCAGAAATTTTAAAGTATTTTGTGAGATTAAATATTAAAGAATTTAATGAAATTTCATGGAATTTTGATTTTTTTTAAGAAATATAGTGACACTTCAGATTTTAAGTACTTCTAATTAATTTTAAGCAATTTTAATAAATTTTGAAGGATTTTAAAGGGATTTTAAGATATTGTAATTAAATTTTACGAGATTTCATGGGATTGTCAGGATTTTTAAGGGATTTCATGAAATTTCATAGGATTTTAAATAACTTTAAAGGATTTGTCCATAATTTATGGAATTTTAAGTAATTTTAAGAAATATCAAGTGAATTTACGAAATTTAAAGGAATTTTACCAAATTTTGTAGGATAATAAAGGCATTTTAATGAATTTTATAAAACTCATGAAGATTCCTGAAATTAGATAAAGAATTACAAGATTTGATATTTCAAGAATTAAAAATTCTGATTTATTATTTCTACTAGCAAAAGGTGTGCAAAAACGAAAAACTAATCACGCGCAGAACATAATTGCTAGTTACAATAAATTTCTGAATAAAAAGAAGAGAATATTGTAACTAGGAAAATAATACACCAAAATATTAAAAATATATCTTTAGGAAATAATTGATTGTTCTAGAGAAAATATAAACTAATCGATTATAGTACTCAATTATTTAATATTATTAATTATTCATATATCAATATTACATAATAACGTATAGGCACAGTGACAAGCAATAATTTAATATTTCAATAGCGGACATAAAGAAATAGCAACTATTCGTCAAGTATGTATATACAGGATTTTACAGGCAAAATCAGAGATAAGCAAATAGACTTGCCAACTGCATTGCATTCAGTCCATCAAAAGATTAAATACTATTCTCCAGAACAATTATCGAAATTAATTTCTAACTGACTTTAACTTCCTTCAAAGAAATTAAAACATAAAAAATTACTTCTAAAAATATAGACAAAAAAAATGTAAATTATCTTTTATACATGTCAATCTTTCAATATCGCTCAATTCAAAAGAATTGTATTATAAGATTTTTTTGTGCTCAGATTTGAGCTAAACTCTAGAACTTCAATTTCTATTCACTCAAAATTATCTTTCAAACATGAAACTTAACGAGGCGCTGCAAAACTGTCTCGCAAGCTTCAAATTTGGAATAAATTATTTAATTCAACTAATCTAGCCTAAAATCTAAGTTCTGTAACCATTTTTCTCAGTCCTTTCCATAACTTCTTCATCTCTGCATTATTAGCTATATGAATTATTAGTTATCAAGCCTATGTGATTTATTATCGCATCATTATAACCTAAAACTCGATTTCAGATTATAAATGATTAAAATTTTCTCCCTTTCAGGTAATGTTCATGGCTTTATACAAAAAGTATCCACATTTGAATAAAGTAAACAATTTTTAAAAATTTTGAAACAGTTCTGAAAATTTTGATTTACAAAATTTTTTTATAAATGTAGTGGCGTTACCTCGACTTAGGGTATTAAATCTCTCACTGAAAAGCTCAATACGAGGCTAAGAGCGCGGAAAAAATGACAAATTGCCATTTCATTCGAAATACGAGGTAGTGATGATTGCAATTTCAAAGAAATAATTGATCGCTTCCATTTCTCAGTTGTTGTTTTCGGATTCATATAAAGAAGTCAATAGGTCGTCGTAAAGATGCATGCTCGTTTCGTATGTTTCCAGCTGTTTTGTGAGGTCGCCCAATTGTTCTGCTAAAGTTACCTCTTCCGTAAAAACTTGCAGTTGAGGTGCGCTTTGACATTCTCTGTAGAAGACGCCCAAATCACTTTTATTATTCGGCTCGGCAAACGGCGTTTTCTGAAAAATGAAATTCATGAATGATTAAAACTGGAAATATTTTATTGATCTGAAAATTTAGGATGTCTTCTAGAAATGCAAGATAACTGAAAGACTCCCTGAAATTTCAATCAAAAGCAGTTAAAAGAAAATAAAAGCATGGAAGGCTTAAATAAAAGTAATGTTTTTTTCTAAGTAATTTATCATGGTGACTTCTCAAAGTTTGGAAATAAATTCTCAGTTTAGTGACGACTCTGAATAAATTTGGCGTGAAAAAAAAAGATGAAAATGAAGTTTGGCAATTAAAAAATTACCAGGTCTACCATAATGAAGTCTTCGTTGACACTGGTTATCGAACCACTGCTTCTCCTCGATCCATTTTGTGAGTTGCACTTTGACAATGTATTATCATTCGCTTTTTCATTATTCCCATTACTACTGTCTATTTCCTTTATAGTAGCTGGAATTGTCGTTGTTCCTGTCGATAAAGTTGTCGAATCTATCGTTGGAGTTGGAGGAGGTGGTGAAGAATTTTGCCTAGACGTCAGTAGCGAACTGAATGGAACTTCAGGAACCACCAAATCTTTCTCACTGACGAAGATCTGTTTATTTTCGACGAACGCACCGACTTTTATTATATCGCTCAGGGATTTCGACATTTCATCACTGCAAAAGAAAATGTAAATAGTTAATTCCCTTCCAAAAATTTGTTAAAGATCAGGGTGTTTTAGCCAAAACTTAAAGCTAAATTCTCTGAATACACTTTTAAAGTTAAATTAATTAATCACTATATTTAATAACTTAGATCATTTAGAATTACAGTAACTCACGGGATAAATTATAATTAACGCACGTAAAATAAACACGGTCGGTTTTCGCACTATTGACCGTTCAAGGTAATTCAATCAACCTTTTCGCAATTCGTAATCCGCACGTATTATTCTTATCGCTCGATCGCTAAGAATCAATATCGACGACTCTCCTTCAAATCTCTCTTTAGTTCGTAAGTTTAATTCAACAATTAATGCCCTCTGTACTTTATTTGCGCGAATATTTAAAGTAAAATATTTCGATAACAAATGCAAGTAATTCATTTTAATTTTTTTCAACCTACCCTTGTTGATATCGAGCGTGTCTTGGACTTAAATCGGTGTGAAAGTGATCACTCTTGAGCATGATTGAGTCTCGACCGGAATATGTAGGTGAAATTGTCATTTTCGTTCTATAGGATACAGATAGATGAATTGTGCCAACAGGTGTCATTATTTGGCCAACTTTCACGCGCTTGTAGTTGTCACCTGGAAACAGTTTAAGATAAAGTAATTCTAGATATCAAGTGTATTCTTATAAATTATATTTACTTTTAAATAGTGACTTTTAAAAATTAAACTTTATTTTACTTTCTTGATTTTTACCTAAAGTATGCCATTGGGGTTCTCCCATATAAATTCTATAGCAAATAACATAAGAGTCAGGACCCTGTCTTCGACTTATTTTATAAGCTGGTGTTACTCTGGAAACGGAGAGTAAAGATTTAAGTAAAATTCCCATTCTGTTGTAAACAGTATAAGTCACCCTCACTGTGGGATCACATTGATCGGGAATAACACCGAGTGTCCAAGTTTCTAGAATCAAGGTGTCCCCTTCAACCGTTCGGAGCGAAATTTCAATACAGAAAGGTATCGGTGAACTAATAATGTCATTGCAAATCACTCTTCTTGCTTCTGCTTGCACATCTGGTAAATCTTGAATCGCTAAATTGAACTGCCAAGAAAAGGGAATTCATATTGTTATAAATATATTTCTATACAATTTTTCAATTTATTTAATAAAATTTATCCGGCTATTGACATAAATAATAATTGTAACCGTATTCTGCTAATCAACTGAGAAGTGATTAGTTCGTCTATTAATTTTTATGGTTGTTCTAAATTGTTATTTTTATTTATATTATACTCAGACCTCGCTCACAGAATTCCGTCACTTATTAGATTCTATTAATTTAAGCTATATTGAAGAAAAAAAAGGAAGAAGAAGGGTAATATTATTATCTCTACACTAATTAAAAGGCGAATCCAAAGTAAAGAAATAGAGGGAAACTTCTGAAGACGAAATGTGGATCGTGAATTCTAATATATGTAAATCTTTTTTTTTTTTTTTTTTCTATATAGAAATTATAAAATATTTGCATATTTCAATCAGAATTTTGTAGCAATATTTTCATGATTTATAAAGAAAATAATTATTTAGAGAAGTAATAAATCTAGAGACTGCAGACACTTTAGACGGGAAAGGATTAAGTATACTAATATATCTTAATTATAATTAGGATTCGTCAGGGCCAAGCTATGGTCAAATATTTGTTTACAGCAAGCTCAGTAAAACTGGGATTTGTAAAATTTAGAAACTATACAATTACAATGACCTCATATGAGGTGCATACTTGGAGTTAATAGAGGATTAGAGGGTAATAAACATATGTACATATTAGGAACATCCGGAATGACAATAGGCAACTTGGTAATTGCAAGAGGACATTTAAGAGAACAGGTGCAAGTATAACCTTTGACGCGCTTAAACATTTATTTAAATGCTATAAAATTAATATTATTTTAATTTAATATATAAATAAAAATAACAATTTAGAACTACCGCCATAAAAATAAATAGATGAACAAATCACTTTTCACTTTATCAACAGAAGACGGACACAAGTATTATTTATGTCAATAGGTGGACAAATTTTATTAAATGAATACGTAAATCTTTATTTACTTTTTAATTTTTTTTTCTAAATATAAGTTAAATTAAAAAATTGAAAGAAATTGTTGTACATTTTGCTCCAAAAGTAAACTTTACATTCTAAACTCCAAAAAATAATAAATAAATTAAAAAGCATACCCAATCTGTTCCAGATGAGTTTGGTTTACACTTTGTGTAGACTTCTTCACCAGATCTGGATTGCACGATAATTTGTGCGGCTTTAAAAGCCAAAAATCTCGTGAACTTATCCAAATCTTTTCTGTCCTGCATGCTTACTTTTAAAGCTGCCATTTCAATATTTCTTTGCACAAGTCTTTTCAAAGTACAAAACATCAAATGCTAGAACTCGTGTATGTCTCTGACGTATAACTGATGCCACGCGACATTTTGTCAAGCTGTCACATTTCTCTGAGTTTATTAACGAACGCACAATGACCTCTTAATTAATCAGTGGCCTCTTCTTTTATCTCTCGAATAATAAGTGTCGTAACCAATTCTAATCAAAATCTTTTAGCACTGTCACCTGTTAATTATAAAATCACAATCTAAATTATTTTGTTCACAGGACTAACACACACAAATACGAAATTTCTTCTAACCTCGAAGTTCGATCTCAAACACTTCTCGGACACTTTCTTTATTCGAATGACGGCAGAAATGTTTTTCAATTATTATTCGAGTGAGAAACTATAATGGAGAGTAATATATAATATATAAACAATATAATATATAAACAAATTATGTCGAATGAAAGAGAACGACGCGGAATCACGAATTTGTCCGAACTCCGAAATGCTCCGAAATAATATCAACATCACGTTAGGTTAGTTATGCGTAGGGTTGTAAATGTTGCATCGACATACAGAAATAATAATAATAATGCGTCAGAGAGAGAAGTTGCAAAGGGGTGTATATTTGTCTCTTTCTCGCCGAAGCTAATTGGTTGAGTTCCACCAAGCTCCACCCACCTAAGGCTGCGACCACAATAGTGCCTAATGGTGCGTTTACACCTCGGCCTGCCCGACCGGTGCAGGCAGAAAGTACATGAGAGTAACGGAGATAGAGAGTTCTTTTTGTCCAATTTTTCAATCTCTATCTCTTTTACTCTTATGTACTTTCTGCCTGCACCGGTCGGGCAGGCCGAGGTGTAAACGCACCATAAGGT
>UCOK01009152.1:0-22692 GCA_900474325.1 Synergus umbraculus
TGCCTGATATTATTGATTTGCATCTTATTTATGCGCTGTCTCGCCTATTTATATTTGAATCCGCATTTTATCTCTAATTTTGTATTATGTGCATTGATATTATTCCTTTATTTAAATAATTTCGAGTATTTCGGAATATTCTCGTTATTGTATGTCGATCAGTAATTTAAAATCTATTATTTGTTTGTATTTATCACTACTTGACTCATTCTTAACGATTGCTTTGTTTACTTTATTGAATGTTTTGTTTATGAATAATAATATCTTTATTGACTCTATTGAAATCAGGTGTGAAACCATAAATATTATTTACAACTGCCTTTCTCAATCATCCCGATTTAAAATTTAACTGCTATTCTTAATTACTTTATTTGGATTCTCTTTTCTCATATTGAAAAATATTAATATAAATACTATAAAAATGCTTTCCTGTCGAGGATACGCAATGTAATTCCTATCAAACAAAAAATTTGGTTACACGAATGCAGATAAGAATTTCTATTTTCCTAATTTATTCAATATATCATCTATCAGAGGTAGTGGATATGCGTCTTGGTCAGTGTCCTTGTTAATTTGTCGATAATCAATAACCATTCTCAATTTATTACCTTTTTTAGGTGTGATCCAAAGTGGTGAATTAAAAGGAGATTGTGAGTGTTTAATAATTCCTTTTTGTAATTATTTATTTGTTTCTTGAAGAGAAAATTCGCGATGTTTTGCAAGCAACTTGTGAGACTCGTACAAGGGAGTGGACCTTTTTCTAATGTATAAACTTGTTGATACTTTAGGATAATCTTTTTTATAACATCATTAATGTCTGATTCTATGTGTTCGATTTTGGAAAGCTTAATTAGTTCTTCTATCCTTTGCTGGTATTCCTGTGTATAATCGCTCCCTTTTTGGAAAGTATTCACGTCTCGTGAATTTATTGTGGTTATGGTTTCAAATTGAATTGTTGTGGGTATTTCCAGTGGTTTTCTTCGAATAGTTAAAAATTGTTAAAGTGATTTATCCGTTTTTAATTTTGTATAAACCATCTATTATATTTTCGTTGTTCGATATCCATATATCTTTATCTTGTTCTGCTATTTCAATTCTACAAATGTGAGTGGTGTTTTTACACATGAATTTTCCGTCGTCGTGAAGAGGTAGTTTTTTGTTTTCAATTACCAAATAATTTGGTGTTATAGCGTATCTTGAGTATTTTTTGAATAATTGAATACCGATGATACCATTTTCTGGCAGTGAGAAATCGTCTGGTATTATATGGAATAATTGTTTTTTATTAAAAAATGTTAAATACACTGCTTCTCTGGATTGGTATTTGTCACTACCCATAACAAAACTCTTTTAGAATTTAAAAGGTTTGTCTTGAGGTCTGAGAGTACTCTGTTTTAACAAATTTATGGCAGCACCACTGTCTACCAATAGTCGGTATAAGTTTCCTCCCGGTTTTCAATGGATGGACTAAAGTCTTCCGCATACGGCTGATATTCTGCTGATTCCTCGTAGTTCAGTTGTTCGCCTATCTCCTCTTGTGTCATTTCTGAACAGTCTGGTTGTTCTTCTGTTGCCTTCTCAGTTTCTTATATGTTCCTGATAGGTGATCGCTTTTGGTACCGTCCCAATGGAAAATTTTGAGGTTTCATATTCTGACATTGTGTGGAAATGTGACCGGCTTTGCCGCACTTGAAACATTTCATATTAGAACGGTCAGCAAGAGATAAATTTTGATTCACAGGCTGTTTTGCTGAGGTGTTTGCTTGGGATCGGATGATATGTGGACGTGGCGTAAACTGAGACGTTGGTTGAGACACTGGAACGTGGGAACGGGCAGGTTGTGACTCTCTAAGCCACATCTCTGTTTCCATTGCCATATTTTGCGCTTCTGCGAGAGTTGATGGGTTTAGAAGTCTTATTTGTAGGCCGATTTCCTTGCGTAAACTTAGCAAATAGCGATTAACATTTTCAGTTTCCTCGATCTTGATTCTGATCCTTCGCTCTATAGGACTGGCGTGTTGGCCTTGTATGCTGTAATTGAGCTGTTCAAAAATGACACAAGAGGAGATAGACGAACAACTGAACTACGAGGAATCAGCAGAATATCAGCCGTATGTGGAAGACTTCAGTCCATCCACGGAAAACGGGGAGGAAACAGCTCCATTAGTTATTTTTCTGAATTTAAATGTAAAATTTTTTACGGTTTCTGTTGCTCCTTGTTTGCAACTTTCTAATTTTGATTTTAAAGCTAAAGTTGAACCAAATTGCTTCAAATTTTGTAGGTTAGCGTTGAATAGATCATCATAGGAATCTATAGGAATAAACCGTATGGCTTTTTCTGCTAACCCCTTAATTTTCTGTGCCATAATAAAATCTAACAAGATATTTGGTTGAGAGCAGCGTAGTTTAGCTCTCTTGTCACTTTTGATAAAATCTTCGACTCCTATATCATGTAGTCCGTTTAGTATGGTGATGGTTGTGAGTCATGGACCCATGACAACTTTTATAATTTTCGTAAAATTCATTTTTCCACTATAACTTCTCAAATATTGAAAATTTAAAGTTGATGTAAGAAAAATGAAGATTCCTTTCATCGAGACGAATCGATTGACCTATATAATTAATGCATTTCATTAAAAAATAAGGGTGTTATGGTTAATTGTATTTTTAAAAATTAATTTTTCGAATATAATTTCTCAAATAATAAAAATTTAAAGCTAGTGTAAGGAAAATGAAGATTCCTTCTGTTCAGACGAATCGATTTTGAAGTATACTATCAAGTCTATCCATTTCAATATAGGTTAGTGATTATACTGAGAAAGAGATTGAAAGGAATAGAGATGGATAGCCGCGAAAGATGTGTTAGCGGTAGGATTAAAATAATATTTATGTACAAAATATTGTATTTAAAATATTATTATCCATGTTCAAAATTTGATAATTAATTAGTTTATAACTAACCCAATGGGCACAAAGATATTGACGTCCTGAGGACATCTTAAAGACATCCTTAGGACGTCCATGTCAGTCCAAATGATGTCCAAAAGCCATCTCACATCCAAAAGACGTCTTTAAGACGTGAAACGTCTTTTGGACATCATTTAGACTGACATGGGCGTCCTAAGGATGTCTTTAAGACGTCCTCAGGATGTCAATGTCTTTTTCCCCACTGGGAAGGATAGAAAAAGATTGCAAATGGGAGATAAAACGATATATTCAAATTTTTTGGAAGATATAGACTGAAAGATAGAAAAGGATTGAGAAAATGAATAGAATAGATTCAAATTTTTTGGGAAGGATAGAAAACGATAGGAAAAGATAGAAAAAGGTAGCGTTTCATGGATGCAAAGTGTACACTTGGGAGGGATAGATTTATTTAATTTTCGCAACATTTTATTTTTCAACCTCCCAGTGGAATTCGTCATCCTGAGGACAGCATAAAGACATCATTAGGACTCCCATGTTAGTCCAATTAATGCCCTAAAAACATCTTTAAGACATGAGTCATATTTTGGACATCGACTGGACTGACATGGACGTCCTAAGGATGTCCTTAGGACGTCCTTTGGATGACAATGTCTTTTTGCCGACTGGGCTGTATTTTCATTAAAAAAAAAACAATAATTTTATGGTACCCATTATTTTTTCAGGTACAGCTGGTTGGCTTGTACCAACTTTGCAAAGCATTGGTGCTACAAGTGCAATAGCTACAACAACAGCTGTACAAATAGGTGTGACCGGAGGTGCTGCTGCAGCTGTAGTACTTCCATCTAGAACTAACTTCTGTTCGGATGAATGCAGTTGCAGGTGTAATGAGAGATTGCCCAACCATCAGCCTATGCGCCGGCGTCATTCTGTATAGTTTTGCGTGCGACGTTCTTAGGCTTCCGTAACTTTGAGCAGAAACTCGTATAGTTTTGGCCAGATATCCGTCTGTCCGGTTGGGCGTCCGTCGTATTATTACAACATGTAACTGATATATGACCCAAACGTGGCATAACACAAAAAATTGACGTAGGACCCAAAATTGGTATTGAAACCAATATTCACATACGCCCAATATAGACAAAGGAAAAAATATAGAAATAGGATGAAAAACTGGCATAGGACCTAATATGTACGTAAATCCAAAAACTGGAATATAGCCCGATATGGACATACGACCATATTGGTCCTGTGTGGGCAAAAAGACATTGACATCCTCAGGTCGTCCATGTCAGTCCAATTGATAATATGTCTTAAAGATGTCTTTTGCACTTGAGATGTCTTTAGAACATCAATTGGACTGACATGGGCGTCCTAAAGATGTCTTTAGGACGTCCTCAGGATGACAATGGAATAATAATAGAACCCCATATGAACAATAGTCATGGCCCAAAACTGACATCGGATCCACGATAAACATAGCACACAAATTTATATATACATAAAACTCAAAACTGGTATACGAAACAATTAGGACATAGGACTCTGGTCAGTTTTTCTATTCTGAATAAAATGAAATAAATTATAAAAAGTTGCTAATCGGGCAGCATAATAGGACTATGTGTAATTACTAACATAATATTATCTGATTATTCCGACTTGAAAATAATTAGATTATACTTATATTCAAATGATAACATAATTTCCTATTACTTGGTTTTGATAAGAAGTTCTGGATAAAGCCACAAAGTCGGGAATTCGCCAGAGGTACCTTCGTGAAGCTACACTATATGTTCCGCAGCGCCCGCATCGACGCTTGTGACGTTTATAACATTATAAATTATAAATTTGTTAAATAAATTACATTAAATTATTGTAAATTATTTTACTTTCAAGTATTATTGTTTCCTAATTGTATTTGCCATGTTTTGACGTAATAAAATTACATTTTTATGAAAGTAGGTAATTTTTATTTATGATTTTGATCCGACTATAGTTTTTTGTTAAAGTAATATAATTACTTATTAAAACTCTTTTTTTAGGAATATCATTACTTAAAAGTTCGTATTATCTTATTGCAAGTTGAATAATTAGGAATACATAGAAATATGTATACACGAAATTTTCAAAATATTTGTTATTTTTAATTTTTTAATATTTTTATTTTATTTAAAAAATTTTATTTATTACTATTATTTATTATATTATTTGTTTATATATTTATTATTATTTCTTTATTTTTAAAACTTATTTTATTTTTATTTTAGTTTTTTAATATTTGTTCGCCAGGATCGCCAGGTAGTTCAAAACTACCGAATCAATTTGGGAAATTATCTTTTCCCAGGTTCCAAGCGCTAATGAGCACCTCTGCTGAGAAATGTTTAATTTGCAAGTAATAAAGGCACCATTAAAATTTAACACAAGTTTATTATAATTAAACATTTAATTCACTACACTGAACCACGACTTTATAAATAAATAAATGGCTAATCGCCTAGCGATGATTCCGCATTAATTAATCGAGACGATCAAATAACGAATTCGCATAAGAGCCCACAAAACTCACGGTGAGAAGCTTCTACCGGACAAATACTAAACAAATTGCCAAAAGGCGTTTTCACGTACACGGTCGAGACAAGAGAGAGCAATTTTCAGATCGAAGCCCAGGAGAGACCCCCTCCTCGCCGCACCTATCAATCAATCTTAGCGCAATTAGCGTTATCAATATGAGATAATTATACGACGGCATGGGTAAATTGTATATTTACGTTGCCGACGGTCGCAAACTCAATTCAAATTAAATATGTTAATCCAGGTTAATCTAATCCTTAACATAACTTCCCCCATTGAACCTTGTGGTTCAAACCTCGAAAATACATTGAAAAATACAATAAACAAAAATTTAAAAAAAAAATAAAACTAAGTTTGAACTTCCTCTTCCGAATGTCTTACAGGTAGTACAGCTAATTTAGAAATCGGTTGTGTATAGACTCCGGAAGCAGTACGCACAATAACTACTCGCACAAGACCATCGGGTCCTTTCTTTACTTCTGTAACCCTACCTAAAGCCCAATGGCTGCATGGATTGAAGAATCCCATAGGTCGTCTTGCCAGATGGGCAATTTACCTCTATCAACACGACATTACTGTAGAACACAGGAGAGGAACCACTAACGAGGCCCCTGACGCACTCTCTCGAATATTCAGTGTTGACGTGAATCCTGATGGCTGGGAAAAAGTAATCGAGGAAGCTTTTCAGGAGCATATCCAGTTGAGCACGATTTGCGACCAGAACTGGTACCAAACTAAGTTTGATCTCGTCAAGAGCAGCCCGGAAAGGTTTTCCGAATGGAAGATCGAGGACGACGAATTATTCTACTATCGAACTGATTATGAGAAAGCTCTAATTGACGACGAACACCCTTGGAATAAGGTGGTCAAGCCGAGCGAGATAATAAATATTCTCAGTGAAAATCACGATGTCCCAGAAGCCGGACATCTGGGTCGAAATAACACGCTGGATAGGATTCGTCAAAACTATTATTGGCCGGGAATCACTCAGGATGTCAAATCTTTCGTCGAGAACTGTGAGATCTGCATGAAGATGAAATATAATCAGAAGCCTTTGAAGGGACAATTGACTACGAGGCCCTTATTATCGCCATGGACACAATTTTCTGTCGATACTGTCGCCTCGCAAACACGATCTACTCGAGGTAATTCGGATCTAATTGTGGTGCAGGACTTGTACACAAAATATGTCGAGTTATTCCCTGTGCGTCGTAGGACTGGGAAATCGGTAGTAAAGACGCTCTAAACTGTTTTCGATCGATGGGGAACACCTAGGTCTATCATAACAGATAACGGTACCGAATATATAAATAAGGATGTGAAAGATCTCTTGTTAGCTAGAGGCGTTAAACACATCACGACTCCGTTGAGACACCCCTAGAGTAATCCGGTCGAGCGTATAAATCGTACTATTAAGCCGATGATAACCGCGTTCATCAATAAAAATCATAGGGAGTGGGACGCAAACTTGTCCAAAATCCAGTTAGCTTATAACACCGTTCCACATTCGGGCAGTAGAGTATCGCCCTATTTTTTGAATTACGGTCGCGAAGCGGTAGTTAAACACATAATGAAGTCCTCTGAAAAGATTGATGATTCGACAGTCAAAGAATCGGTCGAAATTTACTACCCTAGTAAGAAATTGAGCAACAAGTCTGAAGCATATTCTTCTAAGTTGGCTCACAAATATGTGGGTCTGGCAAATTCATAAAGTGTGTAGCCCAGTTACGGTTGAATTGGCGGACAAGTTTGGTAAACTTGTGGGAAAGTACAGCGTATCCGATTTAAAAATACCTCGTCGATCTTTGCGTTTTTGACAATGTATGTTTTCAGAGCGAGTCATCGAGCACGTTTCGTCTTTGTCGATTGCTGAGTTTATTCTACAGGATGTCGGAGCAGACGACTTCGGGCTTGGAGATATCCGGAAAGGCTCCGGTCTCTCGCCGGATCCTGGAGTGGAGAATGCGGCAGGTGGAGCTGGAGCAGGAGATACTTCGCCTAAAGCTGGAGCTCGAAACGGAGCGAGCTGAGGCGACAGAGATGCCGCCTGAAATACCGGACGAGTCCGACTTGGGGGCTAGTTCCGAGATGAGTGTGCGTCGTGGATCTCTTGACTCGACGAATCGAGAGATGCGGAGAGTCCTTGAGGATGCCCGCGGTTATTTGGAAGCGGAGTGCGGTTCGACGACATTGGCCTCGACCGCTGAGTTTGACGGATCCGACGGAGGGGTTCCGTCGCAGGTGGGCCGTGAGGTGAAGAAGCTATTGGACGGCATCAGAAGTCTTCCACCGCCGGAGTTGAAGCTCACCAAGGCCAAGAGGGTCATGTCGGCTCAAATGAGAGCCGAAAACATTCGACGAAATCGGCTGCCAGCTATGGGGCATGCTGTTTTGAAGGCAGGCTCAGGAGGTTTTCGCGACTAGTTTGCCGGATGTTCTCGTCGCACCATCGGTGATGGTTGCTCCATTGCCATACAACCAGGCACCGAGTTTTACCGATACCTTGAAGGAGCTGGGGGTTCCACACTTGGTGAATCCCAAAGGAGAGGAGCAGCCTCTGTACCTCGTCGACTCGAGAATCATCAGTCAAGACCTATTGAAGGACCTGATAATGAAGAAGGCCAACACAGGGCCACTCAGACCTACGTGACCAATGTGGGAAAGCAATGAGTCGTGGGATGCATTAACTGCCGTTCCAGAGAGCTAGAGTTCGAAAATTCTCGGTAAAATAAAATTGGAGAAGGTAACAATGAAAATTACGGTAAATTATCGATAGGGCGAGAATTTATCGAGAAAATATGAGAAAATTATTTTATAACATTTGTTTGTTATTATTATTCATTTAAATAACATCTAATTTCAATTTTATGTGCGAAAAATTAGTGGTAAGTATTATAAAATAAAACAAATAATTTACTTTGTTTATTTATAAAAAAAATAAAAAAAGGTGTTAAAGAAATAGGATGTAAATGAAAATTGGTCATAAGTAAATTGCTTTAAATATCATTTATATTTTAATATAACGAAAATTTTAATACAATATAAACTTTGTCGTTATAAATTTTAATCTTATATGTGAAAATATTTGCTATAAATCACATGATGAAATCACATTTTAATCACTTTGTTTTTTAATACATAAACAAAAATTATACTATCCGAAATTGTGATCTTATTACTACTTATTTTAAATGATATACTTAAATGATATATCACGAAATATTCAGTCTAAGATAATTAATAATTAAGGGCATATGATACTTTAGCAAAAGAACAATTTAATTTCCCCAAAGTTACGCTGACAATAATAAATATTTTCTTCTAAAACTAGGCCATTCATCTCTGCCTGTAAGAAGCGGAGGTGACTGGCCTAGTTTTAGGAAATAATATTTATTATTGCGAGCGTAAACTAAATTATAAAATGTCACATACTCTTAAATCTTTTCGTTTTAGAAATTCTCTAAATCTGAAATATTTTTAAGTGTTTAAATGTAAAATATAAAATTTTAAACATTTTTTGCGAACAAGGTTAGTAACTAGGTTTCTTAATGAACTGAAACTTCAACATTCTTAAACTTTTTCGTTTAATCTATAAACGTAAATATTGTTAGTAATTTAACTTCTGCTTTAATCTGAATCTTCAATGTCAGAGTCAAACGAATCATAGTCTTCATAAGCATGTGCTACTTCTAACTCTTCTGCATAAAAATCAAATTCTGAATCTTGCCATGGAGTCACAAACATGATTCTCTTCTGTTTGGATCTTTCACGCCTTTTTTTTAGACATTTCCAACTTCAAATTAAATGAGGCGAATATAATTTTCCCAGCTCTTTGGGTAGTTAAGCGATTTCTTTTAATAGTATGTACATTACCATATCTACTGAAACTTTTTTCAGTTGCTGCACTACTCGCTGGCATGTTAAGAATGTCAACTGCAATCGAACATAATTTAGGTTCACAGTTTATCGTTTTCCGCCAAGTTACGGCTGATAACAATTTAATGGTCTTTTCAACAAATCGCGAAGAAAAGAATCCTTCTTTTTGCGTGTAGTACGCTAATTCAGTCATAATTTGTGCCACATCGTTACCGAGATCGTTACCATCTTCGTCGCAGCATTCTCGTCCGTATTTATAATTTGCTCAATCATGAATCAGTTCAGTTCCTACGAGTTTTTCTTCTCGAGTCAAGTGTTCACCTTTAAATTTAGGATCTAAGATGTTTGCAGCAAAGTGAATGGGATGCGTCGATAATTTGCACCTTTCTTTTACCCGTTCTTTAAGTAAGGTACATTCTTCAAGCGATAGTGGAGATTCATCGAGTAATTTTTCGTATGTAGTCGTTATCTCATTCCAAGCTTTAGGAACCGAACTTATCGTGCAATAGTCTCCTTCCAGAATTGTGATCCACTTTACGACTGGAGCCAAGATTTCATGTAGACTAAGCAGTCCACACCAGAACGTCTCACTTAAAATCTGTGTCTTTACATCGTGCTTCAAAAGCACATCTTCTTAAATGGCTAAAGTTTTCAGAGCCATTTTGTTATAAAGCAAACTCTCACAGCAAAAAATTGTCGATCCCCACCTTGTTTTTCCGGGTAATTTAAGTGAGATAACTTTTTGTTTTCTTTGCTTTTGAATATCCGTAAATTTGGCTCTAATCGCATGTGATTGTTTCAATCTAATCGCACATTGTTTCAATAAATTGAAACAATGTGCCGCGCAGCTATAAATATAAATATGCGGAAATTTTATATTAACTATTCTTCGAGCCTTTACCATACTAGATGCACCATCAGTTACTACTGTTAAAACCTTTTCAGCTCCAATCTCGTCAATAACTTCAAGAATTAACTTTGCCATGTGTTCTCCAGTATGTGATTCAGCTTCGGTATCTTTTGTTTTGTATAGCACAGTCTCTGGAGTGGTCACAACGAAGTTAACAATCGACTCATTCCTGTAAAAAATATTATTGACTAACATATTTATATTATTTTAGATTTTATATAAACATTCAAAGACTTAAATTTCTGTTTTTCTTATTTTTTTTCAATTCTAGTTTTTGGTTCTGAATACAAAAATCACACAATTACCGTCTATTGCTCCAGCCATCACATTGCACTCCAATTGCAGTCTTTCATACTCCGCGTTTAAAAGAGGATTGCTGATTAAGTATGTTGACGGTGGCTTCCAAGAGGGTCGCAATTCTTTAAAAAAATCAATTCAGTATTCATTCTCAAGCAACGAGAGTGGAGCATCTGAAGAGAAAATTGCTCTTGCAAATTTTACGTTCAGCTTTCCTATATGATAAAAATAAATATTTATACATTACAAAGTACTAGAACCTCAATTTACATTTCATATCAATAAAATTTAGTATTAAAATTAAAATATAATATAATTACTTGTTCTTCTGGATTCATACAATCGATGCATTTTCTGAAATCAAAAACTTTTTTAGTACCACTTTTATTATGATTAATATTCTGTTGGCCTTTGTGGTTTTGTGATTTTTCAGGTACAGTTGTCAAATTGTTATGTTATGTCGAATGTACTATTATTAAGCGATTCCTCTTCATCTGTGTTATTCCCTTAAAATGAATTTAAAGAATTTTAACAAAATTCAGTGAATATATTGTAAATCTTAAGGTTAGGATATAAAAATTTTAAATTGTATTGGAAAATCTCAAAACTAATATAAATGTCGTATCTCATAACTAGTATATTAGTGTAAAAAATATATTTTGAAACACTTCTTCATCGTAAATTATTTGCAAAATATTGAAAAGTTGTAAAATAACGCTTCCTAATTTAAATATTAGATGTATACAGAAAAGAAATCTGACTAACCTAAAAATAAAAGGTATTACCTCAAAGGTACACGATATGAACTGTAATAATTAAATGTATAATTATCGCATAAAACATTGTCGACTTTAGTGGGCTCTCTGCTATTTAGTCTTTCTCGCCTAACCATTTCTATAACTTTCTCTGGGCATTTCAAGCAATTATATTCTAAGTGCTTCTTTTGCCGGGTGGCATTGCTTTTATAAGTCTCACCGCAATAATTACACTTGTAGCACACTTCCTGATCTTTATTAACACATTTTTGGTAAAATTTCCAAATGCAACTTTTTGGTTTTGGCATTTTTTAAAACATAAAAAGGAAAACTGAACAACTGAGAACTCACTTTGGCTTTGAACTTTCATCAAAATTCAAAAACATAAATTCTCCTAAATTCTCGAGAAAAAAAAGGCTCGCGAAAATACCGGTAATTTACCCGAATTTTCTCATCCTTCTTGACGTAATATACCGCCTTTAGAACTCTACAGAGAGCATTCTTTTGCTGATTGTCGACTGCCATATAAGCCTGGGTTTTGCCGAATTTTCCCTGTATTGTCCTGAGTGCCCGGATTGCAACATTCGCTACAAGGGGCTCGTCGATTGGCTTCGACTAAACTATGCCACCTGTCCGACCTGGATGATACCGACAGATCATCAATACCTCGTCGGAGAGGGTCAGCCTGAGTTGAAGCGAAAGGTGAAGGCTCGGTTCACCGATACGGCGGATTATCCCAACAGATTGCGGAAGTTTGTGATCCGTGAGAAGGCACACGAGAGAGGAGCGGTGCCAGCCAATCCGCAGGCTCCGAGTGCGATGCGTCTCTCGGAGAAGAAAAGAGAGTTGGCTGTTGCGAGCCTAACAGCACCATATGTGTTTAGATCGCTCGACAAGGTTATGGAGAAGAGACCGGAGCTCGACGATGGAGAGGAGATCACAATCATCGTCCCCACGAAGTTCAAGAAGAGCTCGAAATAGTCGACGAGTTTAACGATATCCCTGGTTGTTGTTGTGATCCATGGGAGGAGCCTCGACAAAGCGTCGTGTTTATTTTTTGTACTTTTATACTTTTAGTTTGTATTTTTCTTTTTTGTAATCGCCATTTCTTCTTTTATTTTGCGTTTTAGTATTGCGATTATTATGTGTTATCGTAGAGTTTCGACTTAGCGCCGATTTATAGCGTAATCGCTTTTATTTTTGTGTTCTGAGCGCTAATGTTGGATAGACTTTTTGCGATAGTAGTTCCAGACACATATTTAATTATTTCGTCAAATTTTGGTAATTTTGGTTTCTATTGTCATTGATTTGATTTAATTGGTAAAATTTTGTAATTTTCAATTTTTAATTAATAGTTTCAGTTTCAGACTAGATTTCACTCTCGCCTCGACGTTACGGTTTGAAGGGGGAGAGTGTGACGGGAAAGTAATTTTCAGTATTAGAACTCTAGGTTCCCGTGAACGTCAAGGCGGGAGTCTTTGACGAATCAATTCAAAGCTTAAGATATAGTAGGTTCCTTATCGACTAGCGGCGAAGCCTTGCGCTCAAGCGGTAGCGAGTGCGCAACCTTACCGACTCTGCGTGGTCGCGAACATCTGTGAGGAACTCACTTTCGTGTCACCCTTCCTGGCGAAAAGAGGTTTTGTCTTTTGTATTCTTTGTCGACAGAAATTGTTATACCTAAGCGTATTTTGTGTGTGGATTGAGTGGTTTCGTCGAATAGAGACGAGTTTATATTATCGGATTAATTATTGTTCGTTAAATATATGTCTGGAATGAACTTGCTAATTGTCGCTTAATCTATTTATTTTATGGGTCTACCCAAGTCCCACGCCTTACTTGCTTATTTTATTGATAGTCAATTGCTCGTAATAAATTGAGTTAGCTTATCGCTTTGATTATTTGATGTTTAACCTCGCTAATCGGGTAAGTTAGATTAGCTGGCGCCCAACTTTACTTTATCATTTTATATAACTTTTCTTATTTCTTTGGGGCCCCGGCAGGCTCTGACCCAGCCCGCGCCGGGTGAAAGGTGGAATTATTAATATATATACATTCCGCCTTCTCAGCTTCCTCCTAGAGGAAGCAAATTGCTCATTGAATGAGCACAAAAGTTGATACAACTTGACAATTAGTTTAAAATATTTTATGGGATTTAAAATGTAAAGAATAGTTAGTCAGATTAGAGTTAGTCAGAGAATTTTATTTTATGATTTTCAAATGATTTTGTATAATTTAAAATGATTTCCAAAGTAATCGTAAAATTTGAAGGGATATCAAGAGATTTATGATTTTGAAAGTTTTTATGGATTTTTAAGGTGTTTCAAGAGGTTTCTAGAAATTTTAAGATATTTTAACGAACTTTAAAGTATTCTGAAGGGTTTCGTCAAACCAACACGAGCCCGATTACTTTCTTTTCCTTACGACAATTTCAAATCATTCAATGCGAGAATTTCGAGACATTTCGTTAAACCACTTTCTTAAGATAGGATTATGTCTTATTTTCTAGGAAACGGAGGCGAGAATTGGTCATATTTTGCACAAGTATGAACAATATGGACAACACGACAACGGAAGTGCTGATGAATTGCTTCATCTCTTTAAACGTGCCTTGGATATGAATGATGTGCAATAGGGCGTATCGAAAAAAAAAAGTTGTTTGCGCGAAGATGATTGTGAAGATTTCAATAATCAATAAAAATAGTTTAAACTATGCAGATTTATACCTGTATAACAGAAATTCCATTAAAATATTTTTACCCCCCCCCCCCTAATTGACTTTGAATTTTCAAAAAATCGAAAACACTCGACTTTTTCGCTATTTTCGTTGATTTGCGGTAAGTTTTAGGACTATTTGACCACATTATGTGTGATATATGTTAGTGCGAATGTGTTCGAAAGATAGTACGACCATCATTTGGAAAGAAAATTAGTTTTCGGTATCTAAATTTTCAAAAAAAATAGTTCGAAGCAAGTGAATTTGTACCTACATAGTAAAAAATGATTAAAAAATTTTTTACCCTACTTAAGTGTCCTTGAAATTTCAAAATTTCGAAATTAATCGGCTTTTTCGCTATTTTCTTAGAGTTACTACAATTTTTTCGAATATTTGACCATGAAATGTTTAATATATGTTAAGAAGAATGTATTTTAAATATCATACAACTATTATGTATTTTTTAAAATATATTCTTATACATCAAACTGAATAAAAAAATAGTCGGAACATATATTAGCTTGTTTTAATGTCATTAAAATTATCACAGTATTAGCAATGATAATACTGTAATACTAATCCGACTATTTTTTTATTTAGTTTGATGTATAAGAATATATTTAAAAAAATATATAATAGTTGTATGATATTTAAAATACATTCTTCTTAACATATATCCGACATTTCATGGTCAAATAGTCGAAAAAATCGTAGTAACTCTAAGAAAATAGCGAAAAAGTCGATTAATTTCGAAATTTTGAAATTTCAAGGACACCTAGATAGAGTAAAAAATTTTGTAATCATTTTTTACTATGCAGGTACAAATTCACTTGCTTCAAACTATTTCTTTTTTAATTTAGATACCGAAAATTATGGTTGTACTATCTTTCCAACACATTCGTACTAACATATATCACATATAATGTGGTCAAATAGTCCTAAAACTTACCGCAAATCAACGAAAATAGCGCAAAAGTCGATTTTTTTCGATTTTTTGAAGATTCAAAGTCAATGGAGGGGGGGGGGGGGAAAAAATATTTTAATGGAATTTCTGTTATACAGGTATAAATCTGCATAGTTTAAACTATTTTTATTGATTGTTGAAATCTTCACAAAAAATTTTTTGCTCTTCTAATTAAAAGAAGTGTTTCGTTTTTTTTTATTTTTAGCGATATCTGCGTTGCGGAGACAGAAGGAATTTTTTTTTTTAATGAAACTTTAGGGGAGTGTTGTTAACTCCCCAAAGAAGGATTTCATTGCTATTAGAATTTCGCGCAAACAACTTTTTTTTTCGATACACCCTAATGTGCAACTATTGGACTGCTTTATTTTCCCAAGTAGCCCAATCCTCTCAGCTACTGAATCATTTGGGGAGACCGCTCTTCACTTAATTTGCGAATCTTAGTTTGTTAACATCTGTATACTTCAACATCTAATCGACCTGGGAGAAAATATCGATGGACAAACAATTGATGGTTTTACTCCACTAAACAGCTATGAACTACGCAAGTAAATTTAAATTTTCCGTTGATCCTCAGATTCAGACTATTCAAATAAAAATAAATAAATGAGCAAATCCAAATATCAAGAATAAGAATAATTTAACACCAATTGACTTAAATAAATTGCAAGTAGTCGAGGCATTTTTAAAAAAAGCAGACCAACTTCCAAACATTAATTAAGTCGATGGTAGGCTAAGATTGCGACATTTGACAAAATGTCTTCTGAACGAAAAAAACGATTTGGCTTTGTTAATCAAAAATTACTTAATGTTTCTGCACTTCCTCGTATTACAAAACGACGTAGAATCGTTTGACGAAGAATTGTTTGAGTATGTTGCGGAAAATACAAAGTATTAAAGTTTTGATCGATGTAGGCGCTGATCCAGATTTCTTATCTAAATACACTTTGGAAAATTCCAATCTGCGAAGCTATTTTATGTAATTGAACAGAAAATGTCCAGTGTCTTTTAGAATGTAGAGTTTCCCTAAAGGTAACTTAAAAATATCCACTTGTAAAAAAATCTCTGCTTGGTGCGATCCATTTTAACAAATTTGAAATTGTAAAAATACTTGTGGAGAATGGTGCAGATGTAAATAAACTAGTAAATCATAGTTGGCCACTTCAAATGAAGTGGCATATACTAATAATAATGTCAAGATAGTACAGTTTTTACTGGCTAATGGAGCGGACGCAAACGGGAAAAATGAATTGGGTAAACGTATACTAGACGAATCTTGTGGAAGCAGAAATTTTGGAATTGTAAAGCATCTCTTAATTCGTGGTGCTAAACATAACCAGGGATATGTCTCTGCTCTTCATTATGCCGGTGTAGGAGGAAATCCTAATATCATCAGACTCCCCAGTGGACAAAAAGGCATTGACATCCTGAGGACGTCCATGTCAGTTCAATTGATGTCCTAAAGATGTCTCACGTCAAAAAGACATCTTTAAGATACGAGTTGTATTTTTTACATCAATTGGACTGACATGCGTGTGCCGAAAACAGCTTTCGAATTTTTGATTATGTATGCTCGAGATGATTTGAAATTTA
The DNA here is from genome assembly GCA_900474325.1 of Synergus umbraculus. Classification (NCBI taxonomy): domain Eukaryota; kingdom Metazoa; phylum Arthropoda; class Insecta; order Hymenoptera; family Cynipidae; genus Synergus; species Synergus umbraculus. Next base: position 16,605 of record UCOK01009152.1, read on the forward strand.
AGGATGTTATAGAAATTATGACATTGATGAAGTATGAAGCTAATGTTAATCTTCCAGATCCAGTAACCCATTAAGCAATAAGACATTTAAATGCTAACGACATGCTAAAAACATCCTTAGGACGTCCATGTCAGTTCAATTGATGTCCTCAGGATGGCAATGTCTTTTTGCCCAATGGGAAGAGAACAGTCTCCCCTGCTTTACTTAGCCCGCTTCTCCAATAGGTCGGAATATTTTAGAAGAATAATATTTAGAAACACAGAAATCATTAAATGTTTATTAAAATGCAATGCTCTCAACAGTAGGGGATTGACACCTCTCCATCACGCTTTTTATAACTATAGTTTAACGATATTATCGCTTATTATTCAGTGATTGATTTCAAGTTCGAATTGAATGTTCGAGATACTTTTATTGCTAACATGATAACAAAAAAAGAGTGCATGGTAGAGGTGGCCCTACCCCTGTCAGATGAAAAAATGGTGAAAATCTGGGTAGCAGATGGTCGTGTAGATAGTGTTGGCACACTGCCCCCTCTCCCTCTCCTGCATCAGTCCCCTTAACAAGAAGCCGTGGGTCCTACAACCAAATATCCAGCTGTGTGTATTTGAACCTACCTAGTGGGCACGAAATTTAAAGACGTTTTTAGAACGTCCGGAAAACCGTTTTAGGACGTAAAGTTCAAAAGATGTTTTTAGAACGTCCAAAAAACGTCCTAAGTCAGGCTAAAGAACTTACTAAAAACGTCCATGTTCCAAAAACGTCCTAAAACGTCTTCGGAACATTGTAAGTTTTTAGAAGGTTATTTGGCCTGACTTAGGACGTTTTTAGAACGTCCTAAAAATGCCTTGGGGTATTCGTGCGCACTGGGTTTTCAGTTCAACAAACGTAGTTTCTAGGGATGGGCGATTCTGTCAAAAAGTATCGATGTCTATAAGATCGATACTAAGGAATCGATTATTTTAAAAAAGAATCGAAGAATCGATACATAGTCTGCGCATGCGTCGCGCTCGGCATATGATTAGTTGCTATTGGCGCGCAGTTTAAAATGCTAAAAAATATTATTTCTTTTTATATTAAATAATGTCATTTTTTTATCAAGATTAATTCATATTAGTCTAATAAACATTTCTATAAGTCAAAATGATATTATTTATAATAAACAATAAAAATATTATTTAACATTTGAAACTACGCACGAATCGGATGCAGAGTGCGATGCATGTCATGCAATGTTTCGATTCTCCGTTAAAACAGAATCGATACGCCGAGAATCGTTTCTTCAAGAAAAGAATCGAATCATTTCATAGAATCGAGTAGAATCAACAATCACTATAGGAGTTTCTTTCATAGTCACAGTCGGCACAAAAACTTTTTTCATAACATCAAAATTGAAAATTCGACTTTCGATGCTTTCAAAGCGGGTTGAAAGTAAAAAACAACTGAGGAGAAGGCATCGAAAGTCGAATTTTTAATTGATGTTATGAAAAATAGTATACGTGACATGGGGAGAGTCGACAATTTCACTCGTGTGCCATCTATCCTCGCTACGCTCGGGCAGCTAACTTCGCACTCGTGAAATTGGCGCCTTTCGCCCCTTGTCACGTAATATAATATTGATTCTTGGTTGCACAAGAATTTTCACTATTTTCACATTCCTCACTAGACGAGGATATATGGTCAAAAATCTTGACCTTGCCCTTGCAAAATCGGTTATTTCGTAAAGTTTTTCGTGGCAATTGTGCAATTACGTGTTCAATTACGTGTGTTCGTGCGCAATTACAATCAGTGTTTGAAGTGATTTGTTTTTGTGTTTTTTTGTACTATTTGAGTTTTTTTATTAAAATAATTAACCAAAGATCAAGAATGCCTTGGATGCTCTAAAAGAGTACCATGAGCATGATGATACTTTAGCAGCCTTAGAGAGTTTCCTCAACAGCTGTTCTACGGTATCAGCTTTGGAATGTATCGTGGAAACAGCCCTCAAGATTGATGATAAGGTCACCCTGGAAAAGTGTACCCCTGTTATAATGAAACTGGAGGCAAGGCTTCGCGTGCTCGCAAGCCCTGCCATCGTTACAAATATTAATTAAAAACTAAAAACTAAAATAAAATAATCCTTAGAGTGGTACACATCTATGCTCCTGAGAGGAAAACTCAGAAAAGACCTGCCCAACCCAGGGCTTTAGGATCTCGAGATGGTATGGATGCTGCCATCGTGATATCCGATGATGAGGTCGCGGCATAACCGCCAAAAAGAAGACGGGTTGCAGCCCAAAATAAGAAGAGGGTAAAATCCACCAAGAAAAGGTTGGATAAGACCGTAGATTTGGTTGAGAGTGCTCCTCTCTCGAAGAGAGCAGCACAACAGCAGTAGCAGTATATCACTGCTAAAAAGAGTGCTGCTCTCGCTAGAAAAAAGTATCTCGAGAAAGCGGCGCAAATGCAGAGGGAATATAGGCAGCGCATGAAGCAGCCTAAGGTTGAGGCCGTTGAGGAGGATAACGATGATAAGCTCAATCAGCTATTAGTGGAAATAGCTTGATTGGTGTGATTAAACAGATATTGTAGGTTTAGTTTTTTATTCTGATAAAGAATGAGGGAGTTGCGTGGAAGTCCTTCCTTAAATTGAAGGATCTCTATTTCGAAGACCTTTGGGGCCTTGTTTCATAAGTTGTACAAAGTTCCACAGTCTTCGAAATAGACGTCGTGTTCTATTAAACAAGGGTATTTTTAAACGTTCAGTATTAGAAATTGTAGGGAAAGATAATATGTGCTTAATGCAAGCAATCGTGGCTGCAATTTCCAAAGGACGATTGCGGCATGATTTAGAGAGAGAGAGAGAGAGGGGGGGGGGAGTAGAAAAGTTGGCGGGAGAGGATGGCCTTCTAGGATGGGCGTCTTCATTCCATGTAGGAACCAATGGATGACTCAGTTGTGTTCTTCTCTCGCCTTCTCCGCTGATGGCGGTTTCTCTAGAGCCAGGAAGAAACCACCAAGTTTTTCTTCCCCGGAAACTCCTAGCTTTAGAAATGTGCTCCGTCGCAGACACAGAAGTTAGCGTGGATGCTCGTTCTTGGTGATGGAAAAGGCCGAACGATCGTCGATGTGCAGGGAGCCTCTCAAAATAGAGAAGCTTCGGGTGGAAAAGCAACTTCCTCCTTAGACTGATAGTCCTGGAGTTTCTCCTCGGTGGTCCAGTTCTTCTCGGGTTCTGACATGGGATGAGTCGGTTATCCGAGTGATTTATAGTTCTAATCTACTTTTCTAATCTATAGCCTATTTCTAAATTTGTGAGTTGGCAATGTCTTCAAGTCTATTAATACGCATCGGCATATATCAAGGCGTAGAAAAATACTGAATGAGGTGTAACGCTTGCTACGCCACACCTCAATGTTCTTATTATCTCAAAAATGCAAGTACTCTTGAAAGAAAGGGGATTACATGTGGATCATGCCGTAGATCTTTTAATGGAGCCGAATGTATGATTAAACATTCAATCCCTAATTTTTATAATAAGGGACATAGTATTTGCTCAGTTTTAAAATCTGTAACATAATTAATCAACTATTTAAAAGTTAAAAATTATGAATGTGGTTTCTCTAAGTGCAATATATGCACTCAATCGAAATCCGTCGTGGGCGATGAATCAACCAAAATCCATGTATCTTTTGAAAAAGATCCTGTAGCTGAGTTCACTAATTTCGCCACGCGAAAATTAACTCATTTTACAGAAATTGTCTGTATTGCACACAGTGCAAAAGGGTTCGATGCCCAACTCATATTAGAACATTTAATTAGGAAAAGAGGTGTTAGGAATCCGCCGGAAATAATTTTAAATGGGACTAGCATCCTTTTAATGAAGGTAGATAAGACGCGATTTATAGACAGTCTTAGTTACTTCCCCATGCCCTAAGTGCCTTGCCTAAAGCATTCGGTTTAGAAGAGGCAAAGAAGGGTACATTCCCACATTTATTTAACATCCCTAAAAATCAGGACTATATCGGCCAAATTCCTGATAAAATATATTTTGCACCTGATAATTTGAAACGTGAGACTCGGGATACCTTTTACAAATGGTATAACGAGTGTGTCAATTTAAATTATGTATTTAATTTTAAAAATTAATTGACCGCGTATTGTATCAATGATGTAGATATTTTGCGGAAGGCTTGTTTAGTTTTTAGAAATATTTTTATTACAGTGGCCGATGTAGATCCTTTTATAGAGAGTATAACTATAGCATCAACTTGCACTAAAGTTTTCCGAAAAAATGATCTTCAACCTGATCAGATAGGTATTATACCAAACGGAGGCTATAGACAAGCTGATAATCAGTCAAAGAAAGCCATCGAATGGTTATTGTCGTTAGAACAGTCTTTAAACATAGAAATTATATATGCTGGTAGAACCCGTGAATTTAGAATACCCGAAGGTGTATTAGTCGGTGGTTATTATCAAGATAATCAGACTAATAAAAAAAAAATTTGTCAGTTTCATGGGTGTTACTGGCATGGTTGTCGAGTCTGTTTTAATTCCGATCGTGGTAAAAAAATTAACTCGGGTTAAAATAGCGAGAGTTTAAATGAACGTTTCGAGCGAACAATAGTGCAAACTCATTAGCTTCGAAAAGCTGGTTATGAGGTTATCGAAATGTGGGAATATACATTTGATAGGGAAAAATTGCAGAACCCTGATTTGCGTAATTTTTTAAAAGATCACCCACTCTTAACAAACAACACTTTGAACCCTCGAGATGCGTTTTATGGTAGAAGAACAGGGAAAACATTTTCGTATTTTGTGGCTAAAGGTAAAGTTAAAATATCATATTTAGATGTTTGTTCTTTGCACCTCTCTATCTCTAGATATGGGAAATTTCCAAAAGGGCATCCAAAAATTTATATTGGGGATGAATGCAAAGAGTTAACAGGGAATGATTTTGATTTAACTAATGTAGAAGGGTTAATTAAATGTCGTATACTACCCCCTACTGGATCTTACTTCCCTGTTTTTCCTTTACGAATGTAAACTCATTTTCCCTGTATGTCATACTTGTTGTAAATTACAGTTACAACAAGATTTTCCACACGTGGGTAATATTAGTGATAAAGAGTTAGAGGGAACATAGGTTTCAGATGTGGTTAAAGCAGCTATTGATGAGGGATATAAAATAACTGCTATTTTTGAAATTTGGCAGTATGAGGCCACTCAATATGATAGGGAAACAAAAGCAGGTGGTCTCTTTGTAAGTTACATCAGAGAGAAACTGAGAGTAAACATGCCCAGAGGAGGCCCAACTATTAGTATAGTGGCGCTTGGGTGGCCAAATTGTGTATCAAGGTCCGAAAGTAGCATAGAAATAAACCAAAATCTAGCCAGTTTCTGCATTACCTGGCCAGACCTGGCTGAAATCGTGGACCTTGCGTACCTACACCCTCACGCACACAGACGAACGATTTTTTGTCGTCCTGGTCGTTTGGTCCCATTGAAGAAACTATACGAATGCATCATCTTGGAGTAAACCGAGATATTCAATGAAACGCGTTTATACATTCGGGATTTTGATTTTTCGGCAAAAAAATTGTGTTCCTGGAACGAGATTTTTATGTTTTACAAGATTTTCGTATTTATCGATGCTTAAAAATATTAGTTTTATTTTTATTCTAGGTATTCATTGCATTATTGAAATTTTAAAATCTTCATAGATTTTAAAACCAGATTAAAACTGAATATATATATTATAACCTTGATTGGGTTATAATTGTGAATTTATGATTTTACATTTTATCTAATCTGATTAAAATTAATTCGATTTTTGCCATTTGAGCGCCAGCTTATTTTACTTAAAAAAAAACAAGCAAAATACTTTCTAAACGAATTGAATTTACTTTACATGACTCTAGGCTAGCGCAGTACCGCGGAGAGGGCGGGTCAAGGGAAACTCACCGAGAAACCGAATTTTTAAAAGAAACAATAAACAAAATTTATTAAATAAAGAAGATAGTTATTACGTCACAATATTAATGAATAGCGATTTGAGCAAACCAATAGAAAGATTGACGAACCACTGTTCGTCAATGTACAGCGA
>UCOK01009154.1:0-41222 GCA_900474325.1 Synergus umbraculus
GGTGTTTAGAGGAATAAAGGACTTTCAGTGAAATAAGTCAACCAATGTGAGTCATCTGCCCATATACTTTTTCTTCAGACAAAATATTTCATATTTCATTTAAAAAATAGGAAAAAAGAGCTTATTAATTTAATTAATAATGACATCTGTTTCAGGTGTTCTTGAGATTGGAAACTGGAGATTATACGTACATATAGACCATTATGGAGACTGCGACCGGTGTTTAGAGGAATAAAGGACTTTCAGTGAAATAAGTCAACCAATGTGAGTCATCTGCCCATATACTTTTTCTTCAGACAAAATATTTCATATTTCATTTAAAAAATAGGAAAAAAGAGCTTATTAATTTAATTAATAATGACATCTGTTTCAGGTGTTCTTGAGATTGGAAACTGGAGATTATACGTACATATAGACCATTATGGAGACTGCGACCGGTGTTTAGAGGAATAAAGGACTTTCAGTGAAATAAGTCAACCAATGTGAGTCATCTGCCCATATACTTTTTCTTCAGACAAAATATTTCATATTTCATTTAAAAAATAGGAAAAAAGAGCTTATTAATTTAATTAATAATGACATCTGTTTCAGGTGTTCTTGAGATTGGAAACTGGAGATTATACGTACATATAGACCATTATGGAGACTGCGACCGGTGTTTAGAGGAATAAAGGACTTTCAGTGAAATAAGTCAACCAATGTGAGTCATCTGCCCATATACTTTTTCTTCAGACAAAATATTTCATATTTCATTTAAAAAATAGGAAAAAAGAGCTTATTAATTTAATTAATAATGACATCTGTTTCAGGTGTTCTTGAGATTGGAAACTGGAGATTATACGTACATATAGACCATTATGGAGACTGCGACCGGTGTTTAGAGGAATAAAGGACTTTCAGTGAAATAAGTCAACCAATGTGAGTCATCTGCCCATATACTTTTTCTTCAGACAAAATATTTCATATTTCATTTAAAAAATAGGAAAAAAGAGCTTATTAATTTAATTAATAATGACATCTGTTTCAGGTGTTCTTGAGATTGGAAACTGGAGATTATACGTACATATAGACCATTATGGAGACTGCGACCGGTGTTTAGAGGAATAAAGGACTTTCAGTGAAATAAGTCAACCAATGTGAGTCATCTGCCCATATACTTTTTCTTCAGACAAAATATTTCATATTTCATTTAAAAAATAGGAAAAAAGAGCTTATTAATTTAATTAATAATGACATCTGTTTCAGGTGTTCTTGAGATTGGAAACTGGAGATTATACGTACATATAGACCATTATGGAGACTGCGACCGGTGTTTAGAGGAATAAAGGACTTTCAGTGAAATAAGTCAACCAATGTGAGTCATCTGCCCATATACTTTTTCTTCAGACAAAATATTTCATATTTCATTTAAAAAATAGGAAAAAAGAGCTTATTAATTTAATTAATAATGACATCTGTTTCAGGTGTTCTTGAGATTGGAAACTGGAGATTATACGTACATATAGACCATTATGGAGACTGCGACCGGTGTTTAGAGGAATAAAGGACTTTCAGTGAAATAAGTCAACCAATGTGAGTCATCTGCCCATATACTTTTTCTTCAGACAAAATATTTCATATTTCATTTAAAAAATAGGAAAAAAGAGCTTATTAATTTAATTAATAATGACATCTGTTTCAGGTGTTCTTGAGATTGGAAACTGGAGATTATACGTACATATAGACCATTATGGAGACTGCGACCGGTGTTTAGAGGAATAAAGGACTTTCAGTGAAATAAGTCAACCATGTGAGTCAACCCACATATTTTTGTTCAGACAATTCGTAAAATCTCAAACCAAATCATACTTTTTAATGAACGAACATAAAAGCCAGTTGTCATTTGAGGAATATTGATTAGACATTATATTCGCTGTATAAATGAAGTCAGTCATATTCCTCTTAATCTGAAAAGAGGGTTAAATCCGAAGAGTTTGATTTATATCTGAGACCGGCAAAATGGCCGCCTACCACCTCCGCGCGCGTCTTCCGTTAAGGAAGAGGAAGAAGAAAGAGGAGTTTTCTCCCGGATTTTCCGTGGGCGCATAAATCAAAATCCCAGGCGCGCAATCCAATTTACGCCGAGGTTAAAGAATCCTTCCTAACCTCCTTCGGTGGAGCTCGACTCCCTTGGTTCTGAGGGGACTTCCGTTTGACCTGTCTCTCTCTTCTTCCCCCAGAAGAGGAAGGGAAAGCCGGCGAACTGATAACGGTTTGATGTATGGCCCAGTGACGTCACTAGTCGAGGGGTGACCCCCTTGCACTCCTACTTTTCCCTCCTGGAGACCCTCTTCTCTACCCATGAACCCCTTTTCAACCCCTCGACATCCCAGCTTCTCTTACGCAGGCACCAAGAACAGATTACACAAATCGATAGGATTACGAACAAAGGCGACCACCGGAGAATGTCGCTCACGAGGCGCGCTTGCGCCTGACGTTTTGATAATCACGCGGCGAAACGTGAAACGACCTGTACCGATCGTTATCTGTTTAGAAGTACCGTGTACATCAAATTCTACCAGATTTTTCAATTTTCGAAACTGGCTGCCTTACGGCAAGCCAATTTATTGGGTTTTTCTAGTTCAAAATCCATCTTTTTGGTTGAAAATTCCATTACTTTTCATTAAAAACGATTTTCTTTGTTGGAAATTCAACTACTAAATCCTTTTTCGTAATTCCAGTAGGTATTCTGTTGAATATTTAAATATTTCGTTGAAAATCCATTTCTTCATTGAAAAGAATCCTAATCCTGTGGTATTTTGGGATTATTCTGAGTATTTGTAAAACTAATTTACATAAAAACCACAACAGGTTTTTTTTTCTCATTCTACTCCTCAAATTGCAAAGATATCTGATTTTTGTGAAAACAGGCACCTTTAATGAAACTACCCTATGTACCCTATTTTTTCCTCATAGGAATTGTGTGACCTGAATCTAGAGTAACAAAATTTCCCTAACTTAGAGAGAACAATACGAAACTACCCTCGAGATTTTCACAAAAGTTGAAGCAAAAAGTCTCTTCAGATCTTAGAACAGGCTCTGGCAAGAAGGGACAAATGTAGCTATAGCAATGTCCATTTCACGACCAAGGCAAGGGGAAGTAAACATCTCGAAACTGTGCATATACCGGATCGTCCTGTATTAGCGAAACGATAAATCCCAGTAGCAGTATGGCAAAGGTGGCTGGGGGATGAGGGGGGTGGTGTAACAGCAGCGACGCCGAAGTCATTTCCTACAGCAAGTACCAAGTTACTACAACAGAAACATCGCCGACTCCTCTCGGAGGGTAATAAAGCCATCTTGCAGAGCAACCCGCCCTCAGGAGGTGGTCGGATAGCGATCTATACTGCTGCACCCTTCTCGAGGTTGCTAGGCAACCACTCAACCCCTTCTACCAACCACCACCGCCACCTCCACCACCACCACCTCCTCCAAACTCGCGAGAGCAGAGATTGCGCTCTTATCTCGTCAGATAGCAACCCCTCCTCGTTTCCCTTCTACTCTACGAACGACGTCCTCCTCCTGGCAACTTTCGGCCAGGATTGACAGGATCTGGAAGGGATGCATCCCCCGTCCAACTCCCAACCTCTATTCAAGCCACCGCAATAAAATTACCCTGCTATCCAACTCAGACCGCATTGAAATCGAATACGAATCCTGAATGTGGATTTCTGATAAAAAAAACTCTAGCGTGCGTGAATCCGATTTTTTACACGTGGTATTAGTTTCATGTTACATGATATGGTGGTAACATTTTTACCAGTAATGCATTTCTCCCTATTCTGTATTGGCATCAAAAGATGAATACACTCATTTCATTCGGAAAAGTTTATATAAGAGTATAGAGAAGTAAATTGATAATTTTATGTTTTTTTAATGTGGATATATTGGATGGAAATGAGGAAGTTTAGGAATACAATATTTCAAATTAAAAAATTATAAAAATTAAATTATTCATCATGAGGTAAATAATTTTGTTTCATTACCCGCTCTCTAAACTTGAATCAGTGAAATTTAACTGATGAAAAGTCCCTGAAATTTGTAGTAGTTTAGTGAAGATGACTGAAAATTTCAGTGACTTTTGACTGATTCTCAGTGAATTTTCACTGATTAAAATCATGAGAAAAGAGTCACTGAAAATCAGTGGAATTTGACTGATTCAGTTTTAGAGAGCGATAGTAATGATTTGTAAGACTTAACGAGTTGTAAGGCGAGTTAACATAATTAACAAACTTTCCAAGTACATAACTCGATTCATCCCCTTTAAATTTCGGATCCGCCGTACGGATTTTATCCAGATTCCAGAAACCACCACCGAATTCGACCTAAATGTTCCTTGATATTCCCCAGATGTAATTCGTATGAATTCGGCTAACTGAACTCAGAAATCTCGCTATCTCGAATAACACTGTGAGCGATCGTCTTTTGGTTTGGCTAACGCGCCGCTACTTCTCACTTCCTACAAACCGGAAATTACGTCTGGGGTTCCATCTCCGGTGTTGTGCCAAGTTGCGCCTTGCGGAATTCGCACGAGGAATCGCGAGTTGTGATGGGAGGAGGACAAGGATTCCGTGGCAATGGGGGGAGGGGGATTTAGCACAAAATAATATAGTAACTGCGATAGTAGATGTGTTATTAAAGTTGTAACGCTACATGGTTACGATATTTGCTATACTGATTGTAATAACGCACGTCAGGACTGGAAATGATACAAGTTTTAATTACATCACCGATTTCAAAAGCCTATTTACCACTTCCTCAGTTACGCTTGCAACAATTCGATCTCAACACGTCTGTAATTATTATAAATCTCATCCAATTTTAAAACAGGACGTACTACCATATTTTTTAATAATATACTGAGATACATATTCTTACACTCGTTATTGCGAGTTGTAATTTGAAATATGTGTTTCTGCTAGCTTTTTCACGGAAAAAAGTGTAGGTTTTTTGAGATTTTGTTTTTGTTAAGTTTAAGTCCCTGTAGCCTTTTTTTCTGGGTTTTCATAAGACTGAGTTATTCTTTTGCAAAATCCGAAATAACTATCTTCTTATCTATAAGGTGGCTGTATACTGACAACATTCCGAAGGAACCATACCTGTATAAGCCCAGCCTACCTGTTTACCCCGTTATGGTATTAGATATCGCAGAATAGCATGCTTGTGCATGATATGATAATGTAAAGACAGGCATCGAGGCAATCGTGCACACCGCCCCAACCATAACTAACTGGGCATATGCGAATCTGCTCCGGGTTACCTCCCAACTCATGATCTCCTCTATACTGTCTCACGTTTGCTCGCATAATGCTTGCAATATATAAATATATTCTAAAAGATTCATATACTTGAATATAGAGACAATCCTCTAGAAAACAAATATCCCAGCTCTCATTTGGAAAGTTTCTTCCAAAAATCAGTTAAAAAGATATTGTTTATTCTATTTAACATCGAAAGGATCCAGAAATCGATATTTTGTAATATTTCAGGTCTTACTTTAAATTCACTGATTTTTAATCTTGAAACCTCGGAATCTTTCCGATAAATCGTTCAATAAAACGCGATATTTTACCACTTTCTGACTTCGTGTCTCGAGCGAGAGAAAGCAAAACGCTGCAGTTATTCACCTAACAAGGCGCAACGAATTCGCTTATGCTTATACTGCATGGGGAGATCATATCATCTTTGACCTCTGGATAAAAACTGGCAAAATTCTTGTGCAGGCTGGTTGTAATCGTAACGAGCCTCCCGGTTAAACTGCACGTTATTTTGACGTAAATCGTGTGTGCACTTCAAGCTATATCGAGCCTCATTGCCAATGTGTTTTAGACCGTGGTATATGCTAACATTCACCGAGAGAAAAACAGACTCATGTATGTACGAAAAAGTTTACTGACTTTTTTACTGGACTTGCATTAATATAATTTGATAAAATTACTTGATTAATGAATTTAGAAAGAAATGCCTTAGGGTATGTGTTACTTTATACCAAATGAACAAATACAGATTACTCGGTCTTTGTTCCCACACTATTTTCTGGAAATGCAATTTTAAGGAAAAATGAAAACGTCTTTTTAACTGGGGGATGTGGTAATATATATCTCGAACTTTCGCTTATTATTCATGATGCGAACTTGGCTGTGGCAGGGCGCCAAACAATATATCGAGATTCGCGTAGCACGACTCTGATAAGATCTAAAGATCAACAATAAAAATTTAGATTTACAACTGAACGCGATATTTTTTACACAAAAGATAGGAGAAAATAGAGTGTAATATTTCGATTCCATTAGAACTGGATTTACCTATACTGTTTGGGAAATTGATCTTTAAGAAAATGCAAACTCTCCCTGTTCTGTAGTTTGTGAATAGTTTAAACTCTCGTTTATATACACATGCATTGTATGCGGATTTAGATAAGTTTGAGCGAAAAAAAAAACGAAATAACGAGAAAAGTAAAGAAATACACTACCTTTTGCCGGGTCCCGGGTCGAGCGCAGCTCGTAAAACGCCGTTGAAGTTTTAAAGGGTAGTTAAATTTAAAGCGAGTTTAGCTGGGGCATTATAATGGCGCGTGCCAAGTAAAGGAAAGTGCCTGCACGAGCTTATGGGCGGTTCGCTCGAGATGATGGATGTGTAAATTTCAAATAACCCCTTCATTCAAGGGGTGCGTTCTAAAGTATCAAATGCTGGGCGTTGTGGAGGAGGCTTTGTGCCTTTTTTCAAAATTCTGGCTCTTGTCGATTCGTTTCGTGTGAGAAAAGTTCTAACTCCTGGCACCCACATTATAAGTCCATTATGTCCCCCCTCTGACCAGGAGCAGGTTCTGATTTTAAAGTCATTTATGCTACTTATACTAACGATCGAACAAATATGAATTAAAAATTGACTGCTCAATTTTTGGAAGCTGGAATTGAAGATTGAAATTTTTTAGTTGAAATTCCAAAATTTTCCATCAATATCTCATTTTCTGCTTTCATTTTGAGAGATTTTTAAATTTTTCATCATTTTATATAGAAGAAGATAATTCATAATATTGTATTTGCATCCAAAACAAGATTCCCAAGGGTATCAAGTATGGTGTTACAGTTGTCAGTCTCATCGTCGATTGGTCTATTCAAATGGAAAAGAGGGGTGCTGATTGTATAACAGACATGATCCTAATAATAGAACATACTGTCGAAACTTTATGTCTTTTGTAGAGAGAATTTAAAAGTTAAAATTGAGAATATCGAAATAAACTAAATTCATCAGTTTAATTACGATAAGGGTAGTTTATTCTACTTCTCAGGTATTTGAAAAATTGCAAGTAGGAGTGGCTCGCTTTTTTCTTTCATTTATAACTGAATCTGTGCCGTGAGTGCCAGATATATTTCACACGAGATCACGTCCTCACCCCTTTGTAAAATTTAAACTAGAAAGGGTTGTCGCGGGTTCGGTTACTTATTTATTAACCCATCAATTTGTTAGGAGCATTGTATTGGTGCGAGTGTTCGCATGAGTCTGCCCCATAAACGGGTTAAGGATAAGCGGATGTGGGAGTTTATCTAAATCGCAGGAGCTTCATGCTTAAAATCGACCTCGAGATAAGATCGTGCACGACTTCCGAGATTTTATGAAGCGACTACTATAAAATTCAGAATGGTGCTAACTGAGAAGAATTGTTGCATGATGTCTCGTAAATTTAATTTATGAAAATGCAAATCACAAAATCTTAATATATGCAGAATGTATAAAAGAGTCTATTAAATTCAATTCTATTGCATTTTAAAAACATGCCATTCCATCAAGAGTAGTTCATTTCTCATTTCTCATTCTCTCGTCGCTGATGCTCTTGAGTTCTTTGAACAGAAAAAAGCATAATGACGATATTATGCCGTTGTTACTATTGTCGCAGGCGAAATATTCTCAAGGGCCGTCTTTTTGCGCATTGGAGCCCTGGAATGACCATCGAAAGGGCGTTTAATGCGCGCTCACACGCGCTCCAAGAGAATTTATTCAGCATCAGACTCGAGATCGAAGAGGGTCCTTCGGAATAAAAGTTCGCACCCTCACAATGCAGTGAACCTATGGAACTAAATGTATGTACGTGCCCTCGAACAAACGGTTGTTTGTTGCCACTTTACTTACAGTTCGATTGGCACCACTGTGTTGCGACGGTTTTAATAGACAACCGCAGTGCATCATTCATATAAATGATGGCGAGTGTGCGGTTTTGGATCTTCATTGTCCTGTGGACATGGGAAGTGAGTATCCTTTCACCACTATTTGCGCTCCATTAAGCAGATAACGAGCCAAGTTGGGCTCCATCTTCTAATAATTAACGGGTATCCACCAACGCATTGATATCATCTCCAAGCGAACTTGATGCTGGGAAACAATTGCAGCATTTAGAGACTTTCCCAGATTCTCTTCTTTTTCTCCTCATTTTCTTCAAGAATTCCCCTTTGCATAGATTTTTTCAAGAACAAGTAAACTCCCCGCAGTTACTTTTTACCGTTGCTTGTCTATTGTTTGATAATTATTGATCCTCGGGAGTTTTAGAAACTGACCTGTATCTGGAGAATGACTTCTATAAAGAAGATGATACTTCTAAATAAGGAACGCAATAAAGGCACCTTGAAGTCTGAGCAGTCGAGCTGTATGTAAATGATTCACATAAAGAAAGACCTAATCACAGAGGAAGCAAGGGTATAAATCTCGGAGCTATGTCATTCTTGAATCGCAACTCATGTAGTAATAATATCTTAGTGAAGCCACCTAAGCTGTTATTTAGATATACATATTTGCCTCGAGCTATCACACTTCGACTTCATACATCCTGCAACTGTCTATTCATGTTTCATAAACTGCATACATACTGCATAGTCTCGTGCTTTTCTAAATCAGAGCGATTTTTCTAAATCAGAATGATTTTTTTAAACATTAAAGTAAAGTAAAATAAAGCAACTTATCAAATTTAAATTATTTTAAGGAAAGGAGTGATTCGACTGGTTGGTTACAGGAAATGTCAGTGTTGTAGGATGTAGTAGATTCCTGTGGAATAGATTTGACCCCTGCTGGGCTGGCAACCCCAGAAAATCGTTTTGAGGGAGGGTGGCTGCATTTATATGTCATGGAGAAAATAGGGTATCGGTGACGAAGTCACCCTCGAGTACCGGGATTAAAGATTAAATAACCAGCATCCCACCGGACCCTAAGTTAACCGTCCTTCACTGACTGAGCTTATTTCACGTAATCGTACAAGTGTCCCAGCCTGGTTATAGCACCCGTGCGAACAAAATCTCAAAGCCTTTTTTTCATTTAGGTACACGTAGAATCACAGTTATTATAATAATTTCTAGTGTAGTTTCCCAGTAGTTTTCAAGAATAGCAACAAAGTCTGTCTTTATTTATAACCGAAACGATAGTATCTTCTTCTACAATCTTCTACAATCTTATTCTTCTGTAATCTTCAAATAATCTGCCTCCTCCGTAATCTTTACGAAATATAATAATTTTGCATCGACTTCGCTCTGCATGTAAAATTTTCGTCAGTCGCATGCTAACATCTGTTTCCTGTATCATTCACGCACTGGTAAATATGTAATATGCATAACATTCTCATAAATTGACTTCACGTGCTTCATATGTTGATGGATGCAGTCCGACGTATGAAAATTAATTATGGAAATGGTTAAAGCCTTTACATATTCTCTCTCATCAAGGGAATTAAAATGCAAGGAGTCCGGTGAAAAATACTCTTTCTTTAAAAAAATAATCCAGTGAGAATCGTTTTTATAATTGCGAATGAAAATAATCTTCCGAATTTTCTTTGAAGGTAAATGAATCACAGAAATGCGGTCAGAGTCCCCTCTGTATCTGAGGATAAACGAATGATTAATTCTTCTCTCCTCACACGAAACACTTCAGAACCCGAAATGGTCATGGGAACAATGCTTTGCTCGGCTGTTAATAATAAGGGGATCAATTCTAAATTCCTTAAATCCCATTTGATCCGCTGACATAAAACAAACACCCCCACCACCCCTGCATGATATCCTCTCGTATTCTCACGGGATTTTGAGAGACGAGAGGGCACACGTGGATTATTGATCACAACAAACATTATGGTAGACCTAATGCTAAAAATATGGTAGACCTAATGACGTTAATTCTTGATTAAATTCTGCTGATGAGTATTAGTATCTATAACAATTTTCATCGTAATTTTTTTCCAAATCAGGACAGCTGGTGATCAGAACTAATCATGATTTTGTTTCTCTGTAACTTAATAGTCAATGAGAAGTGAGGAAAACAGAAGTTGATCCTAAAATGGTTGTAACAATGTTTTCTTGATCTCAACTGAAGAGTATCCAGTAGTTAAAGAACCAATACAATTATGTATTAAAAACTTGTATAGAGTCAAAAAGCAAATTGGATCTGATCCCAAAAGAAACAAACGAACGTGCCTAAGCAAATACTTAAGTCGACCCTATAGTGATTTCTTGTTGACGTTGGTGACTTAGCAGCAATTCGCGTACCCGCCGCCACGTAATCCAGGTTAGGGTTATGAGTTCGTATATAGCTCCCCTGAACTAGACTTTCAGTGGCACGTGCCGATCTCTGTGGGATATATCCTTCTGAAGGGCGTCAAATCAAACTTTCTATGAATTCACATTGCTCAGGGATCAGTATTGTCATTAGACACTTAAGTTTAAGTCCAACATATCATCGAAGCTTACCGATCAAGTAAGGAAATTTATTGGCACCTCCATTTTATGACACTTCCATTTTTCCAATAGTTTCTACATAGAGCAGTTTTTTCTTTGTTTGCCTGTATTTTCTCATGCAATTTCTTTTGTGAAAAATTCTGGTGGATATAGTATATAGTACTAGGGATTGAATAAAAAGGGAGGACATTTCTTGAACTTGTTTACAATAATCTTCATACGTGTAAATAGCGCATCTTGCTAGGAAGGTAAATTTATACACAACCAAGTCCGCCCTCTTCTGGTATCTTCATCTTCAGTTGCCTCCAAGAAGAAGATGAAGAGGGAAAAAGAGAGACAAAGAGTGCCAGTGACCCTCCCTCTTTTCTCCCTCTTGGTTTCCAACCTTTAATTAATAAATGCACCGGCCAAGCTCTGCAAACCGGCCTCGGGGTCACTTTCGCAGAGGTGTTACTCGTTCTACTGATAAACGGTAACAAATGATCCTTTGCACCTGCGAATTCATTCAAAATAACGTGATTATGTATATATCGTAGGCTGATCGAATCTTGAAAAGTTTTATTCTTAATTGTTTAAGTAACACGAAATAAATCGCTTATTAAACAATTTTGAAATCGAGGGTGTGATTTTGCAAAAGGTTCAAGCTTTCTGGTTCAAGCTTTAAGGAATATCATATGTGATAAATCAGTTGATAAACCATCCCTAACTAAATCGACTTCATGCGACGAAACTAGGAGGGTGACTAGAGGGGTTGTAGTGGTTACCGGTGTGAAATGTTCCCATGGGGGGTCCAGCACCCCGAACAAGCTCATCTGTAACCTCATAACCTGCTTTTTCACTCAGCAATATGTTACTCATCTTTTCTTACATCAGCATATGTACCCCGTCATTCGGTTATTATCTCATCTTGTAAATTTCCAAAAGATATATGTAACAAGATTATACAATAGTAGCTAGGACTCCAAGGGTAAATTGCATGCCAGGCGTAGCTGAATCTTAATTAAAGATCGCGGTCCCAATTTATAAAGTTTCATCTGTGGATTCGTTTAATACAATTATCGAGTCTGGAGTTTATGCGACAACGGCCATGTCACGCTGAAAACACCAGTTCTTGTTCGATCACTGATGGGTAATCACTGAGGAATACCATGTGCTGTTGTCATTTTCGTTGCTTCTTCATAGCCGAATATGCAAAGGTTTAGAAGCAGGCACAAGCCAATAATGTACCATACCTAATAACTAATTAAAACTAACTTGAATATTAGCAGTTATTTATGCGTTATTCATTTATAAAATTTAAAAAATGAATAACATGATACGGGGTGATAATAAAACATTTTTTTTGTTTGATTTAATGGATTCGGAAGATTATATAAGTTTCCCACAAACGTGACTTTGTCTCCCGATCCGCTTCTTGCCGTAATTCTCAGACTTAGTGATCGGCACACGGGACCCCATCGGCGAAAAGGACGGGTTCCCATATCAGGCATGCAAAGCTTGATGTATCGATACTTTATGACGGCAGGACCCCGTATACAGACCGCCCACCAATGAAAGGGCGGCCTAATGTCATTCAACAACAGCAAAGTCACCCTAATGGCCGGATTAGTTTCTGATAGCGACATTGCACGAGCATGCAGTATGCCTTGCGCAAAACCTGCATTCATGGATGCTCGATTAGTCGATTAATCGACGATTCATAATTATTCATCGTCTGCCTCCTGTCTTCTTTAGTTAGCTGATTGATCACATATTATTTTTGCGGATCTGTTCCACGAATAAGGAAAGACATTCTTTTAAAGCTGACAAAGTATCTCTCCATGTAATCTGCATGATTAATACCAGTTTTTGTTCTCGGAATTTAATTAAAAAAATTGTCTTCTGACTTACATAACTATTATCACAATATATAGACTTTCTCCAGGAGAATTTCGATTCATTGTCAGTTTATCGATAGCAGAGCCGGTTGTTGGTTTGAGACCATTATTTACTTACCAAAACGACATGTAAATCGAGTTGGTAACTTCTCCTCTATGCGATTCGGACTAATAGTCCGAAACGTGGACTCCAGAGAGGCCAATATCTCAATATCATTATCTGCTGTCTAAGCGACAGGACATTGACAAGCCACTGCCTTCGTGGGATCGGTTCAGATGCTGTATCTTAAGTATGATCTTTCTCCGCATAGGCCATAGAGAAAATGTGTGATGTATAACCCTCGGTCTTCACCCCCCCCTTTTCTTTCACTCTTTGTTTCCCAGACCCCCTTACCCCATCACATAAGTGATCCTAAAGACCGTTGAGCTATGTAGGAGTCCCAAAATAGAACAAATAGAATTATCGATTGATGATCTTCTTGCAAGAGACCTCTCAATCATGGGACATTTTTTGTCAAAGGAAAACCTATTATTTCAAATGAGTTCAGCTTCTTTAAATTTCAGATAAGATATAATGATGGGCAAGAATTAATTAATGTTTTCAAAAGCAGCCCTCGAATGATGAACTTACTTCGAAGTTTCATCGTCATTCATCTGAAGAAAAGTGACAGATCTTAATTCTTAGAAATCACGTTGATGTTGTTGATTCTACATCTAGTAGAACGTCTGACTACCAGTTCCATTCACGATAAAGTAGATAAGGCGAACCTGCCGTGAAATAATGACGAAGCTTGCAAACCCGTTCGAGAGAGACTGCCGAGTGTTGCGATGCCGGATTGCTACTTCATAAATCGACTGAATCCTGACGTCTTAGCGGGGTTCATTTGCTTATTGGATAATTTGAATAAGCAGCTGGGCTGCTGCCACTGATGTTGTTGTCGTAACCAGAGGGTGTGACATCCCAGGTGCCCAATTAGCAAGCGGTTCGGAATTTCATCCGATCACCAATGTACGCAACATCTATCAGCACCCACTGTTGCCCACTGTGGACTATTCTATTGGCGACTTTGTTTTATATCGGTTGATTGCTATAGGCCGGGTGTAAACGTATCATCTTAAACGAATCGCGCTTAACTAGCTCCATGGTACCACAGGACACGCTACCATTTATCACCACGAAGACAGAACTACTCTACCCACCATCGACCTTACCTTAACTCGCCTCCCTCGGATTTAACAATGTGGGAACACTTCGGACTCGGTTATCTTTCTCATATGTGTCTTCTAATCAGGCACGAATCCCGGAACTTCAAAGTGACATTTTCAGACTTCTATCTCAGGGAGGAAAATTTCTTTTTAAATTTTTGTTATTGATGTCTGTCTAAGAAAAGTCTGACTTCACTTCTGACCTTCATTTCTTGACATTAAACAAGTTTATCAAAAACTTATCCAATTCGTCAATTTTTTGAAAAGTTATCGTGCTCGCGATGTGATAGCAATAAATTATTGTCACCGTTTGCAAAGTAGTTCACCCTTTGATTTTTATTTAGATTGGTGAGCTTATTTATTATTCCAAAGACTTGAATAAATCCCGAAGATCTTGATACCCTCCCGATCGAGCCAATTCCAGACAATTTGTCTCCCGGTTCCTCCTGCAAAAATATATGAACGTATATAGAGATAAGCCAACACCTGCGAGCGACGATCACATCAAGATTTTGATGTGGTCGCGAAAAGTGCTGCCAAGTATAATAATGTGCCTGCTGCTTCGGATTCAATGGTTGATACTTACTCGAAGAACAGTAGCCTGAAATTAATTTGACGGGTGGAACCGATAATCGATCTGAACTGGCGAGACCATTAGTTCTAGTTGACACTGGAAGCCTTCCTGACGCTTCATCTTCGGTTTTATAAATGATTTTGTAATTCGACGACGGAAAAAAGCCTCTTGCTTGATCTTGTCAGTCAAAAGGATATATATAAGAAAAAAAATGAGCCAGAAATTTAAAGATATCTTCAATAGAATGGGTTAGCTAAAGATCTCAAGCTTGATAAAAATGTAGAGACAATTAAGAAAAGGAGGGCATGGGAGTAAAAAAGTTATTCGAAGATTAATGTTGAGAGTTTGGAGAGGAATTCATTAACTTGGAAGAGGAAGTAATTTCAGATAAGAATTTGAAATTCGAGTATGGTTTATAGTTTATACTGATTTTTTCATTGGAAAGCAAAAGGTAAAATATGAAGACAGTAATAAATTACGTATTACTTTGTATTAAAATTCGGATTTTCTTTGTTCTTTTTCTATTCTTAGATAAAATTCACAGAAATTTGAGTTATTGAAGATATCGCAAGCTTAAGACTTAAGGGAACATGCAGGTACTTTCTGGTCTTCTTACGGAGCCTCGCGGGTGGAGCGTTCTCCAAAGCGTGGAAAAGAGCGCTCTGGTCACGCAAGGTTCTCCATTCCTATTGGTTCCACAACTGTTGGTGAACGTGACGCCCCCGCGCACGCACTCTGTTCTCGAGTTCTCGTGTCTGGTGACAATTCCAACTTCCATTCGCGTTGCACTTCTTATTTTCCTTTTGCTCTAACACCATTTTCACACCCCACTTTTGATAAATGTGAACAAAACCCTAATCCGGAGAAATCCAAAGCAATCGGTAGGAAAGTAAATCACGACACTTTTCTAGAGTTTCTTTATTTTTTATCCATAGAGGCTTTATGCTGTCATTAAGCCTTTAAAAGTTAAATAATTTCATACTGCTACCAAATATGAAACGAAATTCGACAGTCGAATCGATTGCAACAACTTGGCAATAGTTTGGCGATAGTTTGGCACGATTCGAAATGGAACTTTGTCATTTGAACACGTTGAGATGTAGCCCCCACAAGAAGTACCACAATTAACCTACATTCTCAGAAAATATGCTATTCCTCTCTGGATATTAGCTGAAATGAATTGCATTAAAAACTTGGCTCGATAGGTTTTGTAACTGATTCGAAGCATATGCGAAATCTCTTGAAAATGAAGTATGCACGGCATCTGTAGTGCCAGCGCGTGTCCCACAATGCATACTTCTTCCTGAAGAAGGTTCAAGTGTTCTCGAGCAATATTATCGCAATACGTATAGGTATAGCTACAACCTTTCGAACCCTTGGATCAGACCACACAACGCACGGGCATAAGCCGCACGTTAACAAGTACCTAAGTGACGTAATAAGCCATCTCCAAAAACAATGGCTATACCTCCCAGAATATTTTCAATATCGTACACAGAAAGACATTCCGTTACAAAGTTTGCTGGAATCCAATTTTCGGATTAAAACGTGAATTGTTCTTGTATTTACACGTTAAACTGTAAAAAAATCTTTGAGATTTTACGTTAGATTTAGAACATAATTTTGTTAATTACTACAATTATTTACTTGATTTCCTTAATTATTAATCGGTCTCTTGAATCTAAATTGTTCAGAAACTGCTGATTTAAATGATTGAAAAGTTCTGAACGTTCAAATGAACGAATTTTTGTATTGATTGTATTGATAACTATAAAAAGTTTTTAAATATTGATTCATTTACATTGAAAATAATAAAGAATTAAATAAACTTGTAATCCTGATTGTCACTTTTAGTTGGCACAATATTTTCGGATAAAATATAATTTGAAAAAAATATTTCGTTCATTTGAACATTCGAAACTTTATTTACATTGATTTAATTATTAATAGTAAAAATTCTTAATAAATTAATTAATGGGCGAATGTTCGTCATTTCATTTGTTGTTTTTGACTAATTCAGATTAAAAGAGACGACTATTCGAATTAGAATAGTATAAAATATTGCCCTCAACTTTCTTTTGGTAATTTTATATAACAATAAATTTTTCCTGATTTCAGAGCTCAGGAAGAGGTGGTTTCCTTGATTTTCTTGAATCTGAGAACAAATGCTTCACAATGGGTGAGTACATTACTTCATTTTAAATACACATTTTTCAGCTTTTTTTTTTTAAATTAGCCGAAATATCCATATATTGGAAAAATCGGATAAAAAGCGGTTTTTTAAAAAAGGGAATGTTTGAAAAATACCTTCGGGATTTGGAAGCAAATGAGGGAAGTTCTTGCGGGGATATGGTACCCCTTTTTGCCACCCCTCGCTGGTGTCAGGCTTAATCCGCGAGAGTATTTATTCGCCTTGGGGGCATTATAAATTTCAGAGATAATCGGTCGACGCAATCTTACACGGTGGCTGCTAGGTATGCAAAACGCGACTAGATATCGGCCTAAGCATAAATTCCTCAGCGGTGTGACACGTTGCAGCATAATCTCGCCTAACGCGCGACGTTAAATCTGCGCCTAAACGCGTCGTGCCACCGACGGTCGCGTCGCGACGCGCAATATTGTCTCAGATTTATGGGCCAAAGATAGTAAATGGGAGTAATTCGTTACGCGATCAAATCATTCATGACGTTCAGAGATCGTCGCAATCCTTCCCTAATTGCCGAAGCTGCTCTCTCCCATAGTATCACGCCATTATCATATCATCGATTGGTAAATTATATGCCTAATTAATACACTCCATGTTGCAAGATCATTTCTTCGATTCAAATCTAGAGATAAATTATCTAATTTAATTAGCATCAACACTATTATTTTTGATCACAAAGTGAAATTTGTGCGAAATAAACTGGATTATCTAAATTTGAGGAATTTTAAGAGGTTTCTAGAAATTTAAAAGATTGATGGTGTAACAACTTCCAGTAGATGATAAATTTTTACAAATCGTAGACAGCAAGAAGGAAACTTGAACAATGAAATAAACTTTCTGTATCAAAATTATCAGCTCGAGAAGTCGGATTTGCCGTTTCTTGTTCGCGGGTCGACGTAAAACCATGTATGAGACAATAGGATTGTGCACGATTGCCAATAAGGCGGATATCATGAAAATGTGTTGAATAGATAGGATATATTCGCATTTGTGGTGTGGGTTTCTGGTGGAGTTTGAGAGCTGAAATTGAAAGCATTGTCTCTCGATGCGGTGGTCTCCTCGGCAGCCTCCATAAGTTGAAACAATAAGGCTTAACTACCACCTACTGCCTTTACATATACCACTACCAGGGCACTCGAGTCATCCCTGAAGTGCGCTTTGTGAGGGCACGCGCCCCGGACAGTACAAGGGCTGCGGTAGGTTCAGTTCAGGGTTGTCAGGGGTGTAGGGCCTGACACAGGGGCATTGTGTAGTGGACCCCATTCTCCACCAGTATACCATACTCTGGTGCTTGTTACAGTTACCGGGATTTTGCTTCCCACTGTGAACTCACTGGAAGTATCCGAGTTCAAGTACACACTTGCCACTTATCTAATGATCCGCTTGGAACGGAAATATATCCACGTTGGAGGTCCACCCTCGTTTCCGCATTGCGTAAGAGGCGGAATGAGCTTCAAGGATTTTATATTCAAACTTTTATAGATCATTGTTTGTTCAAATTCATTTCATTTTAATTCATTTTTATCTTCAAAGATTCGAGTTTATGGTGTCAATTTGTCAATTTTGGTAATCATCCTGAAAACATAATAGGGATGAAATGAGGGAAAATTCGCAACCCCGGTATTTCTATTAGACAAATCTAGAATCGAAACCTACATTTAAAATTGAACACGGACTGGTTATATCCTTTCATCAAAATTGTGTTCAGTGTTGAAGGGAGGATAGTAGAGGAAGCTAGAAGGGGAAAACTTGTTAACTTGCGTTCTGTAAAGCGACGGAAGGAATGGCGGCCGGGCGCGGGTATAGGTTACGTGCGATAACGGAGGGCTCGGTTGTCTGATGGCAAGATGGCGTCCCACGATAGTGACGTCACGGAGGGTCGGGATTCGGTGTGGGTGAGGGGTTGAAGAGGTGGTGAGGTGGTGAGAGGAGACGAGAGGAGTATAATATTGATCGCATCTCCGCGGCTGCAGACAGCATCTACCCTCTGTTGACGGGGTTGTTGCTTCAAGGATTTAACTTTAATTCATTGAAGCTGAATCTCGTATCTGATTAAAAAACAACTGTGCTATAATAGGTGTATAATAGGTGTTATAATCCACCTGCATGATTAACGTGATTATCGAACTGATTAAATAGATTGGAACCCTATAATGAAAATATCTACGATATGATTAATTATGACCCTATATTGTAGCATCAAGGGCTTGATATAGATTGGAAGACATTCTGTTACATCTCTTGCTTAAATTATTCAAATAAAATGCAAGGTTCACTGTGTTCATAATAAACTCTTCATGAATATGAAAATATTGCTACAAAATCTAGTAATATACATCTGAGATTTTCTTTTAATGTTTATATATTTCCTGGAGATGATTGCTTTAGCGACAGATGATAAGAGACATTCATAGTAAACGGAGAACTGAGCCAATCGAGAATAAAAACTGATCGCTTCAACTGTGAAACGTAGGAGGCAGTAAAGCCCTTATCGAGTGCGCAACTGGCGACGTTTTGAATTTATTTCATCGCCATTACTTTTTACGCGCGTGCAGGACGTCCCGGGCGGAGTTATACGACGTCGCGTACCTACCTGTTTACAATTTACAAGCGACGTTAACGTGTTAACGGCATTAAGGACGGTTGGCACTTGGCAAGGCGCGCCGTAAAAAAATGCAAACCCAAAATTAAGAGTCTTATCGGATCCGAGGAGCGGCAGCTGTTTTAACCCGAGTTACCTCCGCGGTTAATTCGAAGGTGAATTACAGGTTCGATCGCTTATATGTATACTGCACAGGAATAATATCACTGTCAGTACTTATGTTAGCGGAAGAAATAATCCCTTAGGCTGCGAATTAGCGCAAGTTCTCTCTCATTTCAATTAAATTACACTCGTCCCTTTTTTTCAATTGAATTACCATTTTTTCTTTTTTACTCTTCTGCCCTTTATCGAAGTTTATTAAGTCACGCATTCAGATAAATGGTGTTAAATTCTCTTTAATTCAGTTGAATTCTAATGACAGTACAATTTATCCACTCATTACGTGCTGAACAATATACTTAATCATACATTATTCGAGGGAAATGCAAATCTTAAATTGTGATAAAAATCGAATCCTGAATGTTTTTATTTCGACATGCGAAGATGAACTTAAAATATGGAGTAAGCTCCGCGAGGTGTTCATTAGCACTCGGCAAGTCTGCGTGATATCATTATACTAAACCGGAAACGATCCTCGGCGACACCTTGCAAAGACTCTTTAATTTCCATTTTCAAATGCAAGAGTGAGAAAGAGTGTCGCAAATGATACGGTTTGGGAATCGCGTGTATATTATGTGTATAAATTCTTGAGCGATATAATTATATATCGTGTCCAAGTCCCATAACATTTGTGAGTATCAGTTGGCATCGACTCAGGATGGCATAGGTGCAATCTTTGCACGCATCGACATGTGTATTTAAATTAGTCGCTCCTGCTGTTGGCAGCCCTTCGCCGACGCACAGCACCAGGAGTCAAGTTCTCCACGTGCATTCGTGTAAAAGGTAGAGGTATGTGTGGAGGTTCGTCTTCAAGAGGATATATATGCACCTAACCGGGCCAGCTTGTATTCAAATTAACTCCCCGAGAAGCTGTTAATTAGCGGTCCTAGTGCTACAGGACCTTTCATTATCGAACTAGCGCTTCGTTATTTGAGAATCAGACTGAATCAGACTTCAATTGAGTTAAA
Organism: Synergus umbraculus; assembly: GCA_900474325.1. Classification (NCBI taxonomy): domain Eukaryota; kingdom Metazoa; phylum Arthropoda; class Insecta; order Hymenoptera; family Cynipidae; genus Synergus; species Synergus umbraculus. The sequence goes on from UCOK01009154.1 coordinate 20,344, forward strand.
TAAACACATTCGGAAACGTGTTTAAAGAATTAGAACACATAAAATATTGATTCACTGACATTGAAAATTATTTCCGCAAAAAATGGAATTGGCAAAAAATAGAATTGGTATACTGGGGATTCATTAATTTATAATGACAGAACTAAACAAAAAAACTCATTCGAAATCTTTTCTGAATGAAGATAACCACACATTGAAATATCAATTGGAAATCATACAATGTCTATACCATTGTGTTTCCATCCGAACAGCATAGCTAGTATTCTCTAGATTGTAGACATCCGATCTGATTTTACGATATTAAGATGGCGTCGGACGACGACGACTACCATAGAAGCCGTATTACCCTGACAAGTACCGACGTGTCTTTTATACATCATTTCCATCTTGAAATATTATGCGAGCAAGTATTATCTAGAGTTGATCGACTACCGAGCAAAGTGTAGCATTTCTCTCTGACAAGTACCTATTCGTAAATAATTCACCATGCAAATCAGCTACAAAGTCTTTTTTTAAATTAAAAGCAGAAATATTCAAAGAGAAAACAATATCTCAGATATAATTTGTGGGATGGGAAATATTCGTGTAATAAATCCGGAAGTGTAAGACTAGGTTGCAGAAGTCTGAAAGATATCAGGGGTTGTGACTCGTGAGTGGAAATTCAATGACTAGTTGACGTGTGACGAAAGATGGCAGCACTGTGGTGTCACGAAGTAAAACGTCCACCTCGAGAAATCGCAGCTCTTTTTCAGAGGGAAAGATAGATGTTTCTGTCTCGAATCTTGGGGAACTTCTTCCACAAGATTGAACGTTACTAGTTTGTCCCGCTTAGCTTTCGAGGTACCACCATGAACGCCGCGATCGATCGATTTCTCTTTCCCTCAGTCATGGCGATTGTCTCCATTTCCACAAGGAAGCCCTGCTACGTGATTTCTGTGAATAATGGCGAATTTTTGGCCCCAGAAGTTTAGAAAAATAGAATATAGGTAAATTTCTCAAAAATTAGAATCTGAATTTATTAATTAATTTATTAATTTATTAATATTAAAGACAGATGAGAGTGGTAATTATGTCATTGCTTTCGTAAACCTGGAAAGTATGAAGGCTCTGACATAAGACTCATCTCGTCTTGGGATCGTTCCACTTACGTAACGACTCATACAAATGCGATATTTGGCGGGAGAAGAGTATCTTTACGCTCTGAAAAATATCTTCAATCACTCTACTCATAAATCTCGACAAATTTCCCTCTCTATAGATTTATTCTTAATACTAATTTTAACATTGGAGACTCTTTCACTTCCTCAGTTTTTTCTCTATTTCAACTCGCACTCGGTAATTAATTAACGGATAGGATCACGCTATAGAGACGGTGGCGCACGTAGCTTTTACATGCGTATTTACGTTCATGTACCTACTATACGCTTACGTGACTACGATAAAAGCGAAACACGGAAAAATTTCATGGTCATCAAAGTAACGGTTCAAAATACACAAATGTTGATAAAAACAGACATTACAAATTTTAATTGTACTTCCTATTTGAGGTAACTACAATACCGAAAACTTTAATTAAAAACTTTGGTCAAGATCGCATTTTTATGATGTATGATCAGCTCACCTCATATTGACACCGTTAAGCATATAGAAAATTGCTCGAAAATTGACTAATTCTAACATTTGTACTCTATTATTTTTTACTGCAACTCTTACAATTCTGTTTCACATAGTCAAGAAATAAGAGAGGATTTTTGTTATAGAGAAAAAATGCATATATAGGTATATATAGTGATGCCGACGGTCTCGGGAAACGGATAGGCTTCTTTGTATATGTAGGTGTACTCGCTATAAAGCATAAAGTATAACGTATAAGAGCATAAAGTCTGATAAGGGGCTTCAGATATACGGCCTCTGTATATACCCTGGCAGAGTATATCGCGCACGCAAAAAGGTTTCGTGAAATTAGAATTTTTACGGGGCTCGCCGCGAAGGAGAGGCAGGTGAGGTACAAAGAGGCGTAATAAAAAGCGCGATGCGCTTTACGTGACGAGATTTTCTTATGTTACCAGAGTTTAATGCTACAGGCGTGTTCACCGATAGAAAAACTCTCTCGAGAAGCTTCCAAAGTATTTACAACGTTTTTTATATCACTCTACTAATTCTAACAAAAAGTTGTGTTAAAAACAATCATTTAGAGCTATATCTTTCACAATTTTTCTATAATTGCTTATTAAATTTTTCAAAACTTAATGGAACTTCAGACATTGATTTCGAATGCAAACGACACTAAAAACTGTGTCTCTCAGCAATAAATTATCTCTCAGGAATTCAAAAAAGCTGTTCCTTGTGAAGTAAGACGTAGGTGACCAAGTCACCTCTAACAGTGAGTAAAACACCTAACTCAGAACTCGCATAATGTCCTCATCCGTCATGGAAGAAGAGTACGAACGGATTCATTGGAGGACATTGGGGTGGTCTAAGGTCTTTGGAGAGGGACTCCACGCTGGGAAAGACGAGAACTCCTAATTGAAACGTTCTCTTTCATTTATTATTCCGAATGCGCGAGATGTCATCTTCTTTCGCTGACTTGTACTTATATGTATATATATATACACACATATACTGAAGGAAGGGGGCGAGATCGATACCAGATCTTGAATGACTACTTCGGTTCTCAATCACAGCTATCTATATACCACATGAAACACCTTTTAATATGCCACTACAACATCAAATTTCAAATATTAAAATGCATAATAACAGTAATGCTGATGAATTAATTCGTCGACTGAACAATGAGATTGACATGTAAATAAATGTGTCCACTCTCTACCAGACTATTGTTAAAAATACAATTCCATTAAGCGTACAATGTGCAGAACGAAGAGAAACATTCATCCATGAAGGACCCGCATTATGTTAATGCCTTGCATTTATTCTCTCTCGGGTCGCGCATGTTCTCAGAAGCGCTTATTAGAAAATTTAATATCTCTGACGTAACGTGACCCGCAACGTCATCGGCAGCTCGTACCTGTTATTGTAGACACCGGACATACAAAAGCTTCGCGTTGGACTCTACAGAAGAGATGGGAAGAAAAAAGAGAATCATAGCATGGATGGCAGTCGTCGGATAAGATCTGTTCATCCGTTCATCCCCTCTGTCAAGCTCAGAGCGTTGCGGTTACCAGCATCACTATATTCCATAGCATTACTATATATATACACATATATGTGTGTTTGTATGGACGTATATATGTATAGGATCAACCCTTGGCGGACGCCACCCTCGTCCCGTGGGTTTTATACGCGGCCGTTTCGCTTTACTGCCGCAATACTCCAAAAGTTATATGCCCCACACATACACAACACATAACATTTCAGATTTTTACTTTTCCATTCGAGACCCGTTCAATGGATTCTATTTCTGTGTACAATCCACGCGAAAATGTGTGCTTGAGCTTTCTTTGTTGGCGAACGAATGTCAAATAAAGTTTCAAGGTTTCATTAAACTCGCTCTATTTGTTCTCGATTCGTAAACATGCAAACGGGTGTGCTTTCGAATTTAAGAGACTCTAATCATTTTAGTGAGAAATAGCGGATTCTGCAATTCGTATTCAATTTGCAATTTTCAAGATTGTTATGCATACAAATGATATGATCAGTGCAAGATATAATAATACGCAACATCAATACCAATTCAATATTTCTAATTGTAAGGATATCAAACCCTTCGCAAAATGAATTTCGAATCCTGATGAAGGGAGTTAGATGCAGGATGTTGGTGGAATCGTCGTCGCAGGTCCCAACACAGGTAGCGGCACTGGCTCTCTTATTTTGCTCATTTTGCGTGAGTATTTTTCACTCGTCCAGTTTTTAATGGGTGGGATTAATATCTCCAGGTAACAAGACACTTTCTGAACCGAGAGTGTAAGTGCGTGTGTGAATGTGTGGCGAGCGCAACACGGCAGCGACCAGAGACATAAAAGATTACAGATGCGATGCATCCGTTCGCAGCAATAAGTCCGATTGTGTACCGGGTAGCTGGACAAATTATCCCGCATTATGCCGGTGTCTCAGTCTATCAGTTATACCACTCCGGACTTAAAATCTAAAGTGCATACGACGTGCCCTGCGGTGTATAATATGCTTGAAACCACCACCACGCCTAAACTCTATTTCATTGATCATCGTCACTCGCTTCCGAGTATCGCCAGACCTACTGCTGCATGTACCTGCTCCTCTTTCGACGAACAATACAATTGCAAGACGATCCTCCAGCATCTCGCACAATGCGCCGCTGGATCCTCCCAGTAACTATGCGAGAAATTGATTGCCTCTGTCATTAAAATTATCAGCGCTACTGACACTTTCAAAGGAACCTAATTGATATTTATTCGATTTGGCTTTCATAAAAGGCAAAAGGACGTGTGCTTCTCTTTTCAAAATTGTTGCGTATCTTTATCAAACAACATACTAGAATAAGACATCCTGCTTCTATTCCGCAATTTTATAATGATACATTTTTCTTGATTGCAGATCTAATGAAGAGGAATCACTGGAAGAACTGTTGCCAACGCAATGGGTGAGTACCTTACTTTATTTTCAGTTTGGTGTTTCACCTTATTATTTAAAAATGATAGACGTCTAACGCCTCTTTATTGGGGATTGATATTGAAAACCTAAAAAATTCTACATTCTTGTGAACACTATAAAAGATCGTTAAAGTCGCTATAAATCGCTGAAGCCAGACTACTAAAGAAAAAAAGGCGCCTTTGCTTTGCTTCCTCTTGGGCCCTTAACCATCAAAGCCTACCATTTGAAAAATCTGCATAATTTTCCAGCCATTTCCAAAAAACCTCTGCAATAAAGACCAAGACTTATGGTCTCCTCGCTGACATTTCCTTTGCCTTATTAACTTTTTCTTCACGACCTGTACACCTGTCTCGACATCTCGACGGCGATCCATTTCCTTCGGATCCCACAGAGAATCCTAGATTGTTTCCTAAAACATTTTTTTTCTACCTGCGCTATTAAAATTAAAGAAAGATGCAACATAATAGTTTCGAATAGAAATAAATCTCAGGAAGGGAATAAATTCCGAGGACTCTATTTCGAAGCGCAGAAATTACATCTAAAGAAGAGTAGTTAATTGTCACAAGTGTAAGGGGACGCAAGTCTTGATTTATGGTAGAAGTTCAAGCACGGATTCCGTTTCTACAGAAATCTGAAATGTATGGTCTCTCGCCGCGAGCCACCAGCTCGTAAAGGACGTGTGGAGAAATATAAACAGGCCTAAATGAGACTGAGTTTAGGCGCCATAATTCGAGCGAATCCTTTATACGGAGAAGCAGTTATGCTGCTGTATATTATATCGCGGACTTTATATGTCCTATAAAATAAACGTAGATGAAGAAGAGAGGAGGACCCTATCCATGTGTCAACGTCTTATTCTTATTCTCAGGAGGACCATGGGAAAAAGGTTCAGGAGACTATTATCCTCGAAAGTCCATTATGCTCAAGGCGTGTATTAAACTGTTGATAAATAGTTTTTATAGGCGCATCATCCTCACCTTCTTTCGATCTAACATGTTGGAAAAGTTTTGTAAAAATTCGACACTCCACAAACTGAGTAGCTCTGGGTTTCGAAAATTCAGTTTCTTCCTTTTTCCTGATTAGTATTAGTTTGTCTTAACTTCGTTATTAGGGAATTATTTAATTAATTAATTGATTAAAGCATATATTTGGTGCAGATATAGGACGTCTTACGAAATCTTCATTCTTCTATTATAAAATTACTTCTAAAGATAATTGATGTGGACCAGAGATAATTTTCTAGTGCCGATGTTTTGGACCATGTACGTTCTATTGAAAATGGTATATTTTTTCAGTCATTGGCCTTTCATTCTCACTCGATCTTGATAATAAATCACCTGCCAAATGAAACCTGTCTGGCATGGGGCATAAGGATTAATTGTCGCAATGTAATCAAGGGCAACTTGTTGAATACAACGAAATCATCTCAATCTTTCTCGAATGACAGTACACGTATATCGTATATTTACATATCTGCCTACGCATGTCGTGATATCTCCAGTTATTTACTATAATGTCAGACAACCGATAAGAATTTATGGAGGCTTCTGTGCTTGGAAATTTATACCATAATCAAATGTGAAGAAAGTTTAATTGGTTGATAAATCATTTAAGAACATTTGAATCTAATAGCGTTTCGCGAGTACACATTGTGGGTTTTTTTTTGGTGGCAATTTTTATGAGTTCCCACACATAAAACTAAAAAATTTGAGCAAACAAATAAATTAAGCTTCTTTAAAGAGCGATAAATAACGGATTAGGAAACTCTAAAAAGATATATAGCTCGTGATTTGAAGCCCTAAATGTTAGAGTGAGAGGCGTCGTTCACTGGCATAACTTTGCATTTTTCCTGGATGATCCTAAAGGGATTTGGTTTACTCACCGTTAGGTTAAGGGAGGGCACTATCTCGTATAGTAAAAGTAGTGCAGTTTCACGATAAGGGACGCAATCCGATGCGCGTGCCAGATAAGTGGCTGACGCCTTCGGTATGGGAAGGCGGAGGGTGTCCTAGGGGTTAAAATGCTTGGGGGTGCCATAACACCCTCTCCCTTTCGCTTTAGCCATTCCAGCAACCAAACCCCACACCGGATACAGATCAAATTATATCGGGGGATGAAAAGTCATTCACGAACCAAATGCCCGGATTAAGGGACTACCAAGCCTTAATTGGCTGCACTTCTTGTTCTCGGTTCCATCGTTATTATTACACTTCTTCCATTCCATTCGATTTTCTTGTCATTTAGATTTAGGGGAATTAAATCTCTTCTTGGCACTTATTTATTGATTTAGAGCATCCGAATTTTTAAATTATCATTCGATCTCACACTCCTTCTATGTCCTTACTTGATATGAAAGTACATAAGTTTCTTTTCAATTTTCATCTGCATAAAAAATGTTAACACTTACTATAGACGGAGAAAGATGGATATTTAGCTTCCATATAGAAATAAATATTTATTTCCATAAAGAAAGAAATATTCCTTCTCTTTTATAGAAAGCTTCTTTTACACAAAGAAAAATATACTAATATCAAAAAAAGTAATATCTAAATATTTAGGATGAATATATTTGCAATTCAACTTTTTGATTATCCAGATATTAACTTTAACTAACTATTAACTTCCATCTTTCTCCGTGCACTTTGCGTCCTTTAATGCAAAACAGGTCTATAAAATATTTTACGAATCGAGACCTGATAGGATTATATTCATACACGTACGCTTTTCAAATCGCCGAGAAGAAAATGTCACATAAACAATTTTTATGGTGAGAAGCAATGGTGGTTCACACGCCTCTTCGTTTTTGGGGCATCAATATGAAATAATCCACGGCTCATCGAGAAACCAGCAAGGCTTAATAAGATCGTAATTGAAATTGTGGTCTCGGTACTAAAATATCGTATCTGCCTCTAAAATTAGACGAGAGATTCTCTTTTGAGAGCGTAATATGGGAAAGATGTAGTGCAGATAGAGAAAACTGCATCATAATGTGATACCTTGAATAATTTTATTGGCAGCCAGCAATAGGTGGTGGCTAGTAAATTGCCATTATATTGGCCGTGCCGAATCTGTGTACAAAACAGCAGTAACCCGATGGTGTCACGCTTAACGGGGCAAAGTGAACCCCCCTGCGTCTTTACCCTCGGGACACGCGCTCTTCCCCAAGGACCCTTTCAAATTCGAAACCTTGGCTTGTTTACCCTCAGGGTCCAATCCTGGGTGGAGCTGTTTTGACTATTCCACGTACGCGAGAAATTTTTAGAAGAAGAAATGAAAAATTAAGGGGGTCTTCTTCTTGAGGTTCTTCAGAAATGATGGGGACGTGTTCGACTGAAACGAGCGTGAAATTCAGGGGCGGGGCTCTTGAATCGAAACTGATTTCTTTCTGAAAAATCGACAGCATTTAGAAGCTTTTGGCATAATTAAATAATTGAGTCAATTGATGGAAAAAGGACACATATTAGAATATCATATCATAATTTTGTTATGTTAGGTATAGAATTTGAATCAATTTTCACCACTGGTCTCTATTACAAATTCAAGGTCTGAGTTTTTCTTTCATATTTACCAATCTTTAGGTAAAAACGCGTTTAAATTCAAATTAAAAGTCCAACGACTTTAAACAGTGAAAATCTGAAAAATAGCTTTGGTCACGCGGAATTCATGAACTACCCTCCATTATTCATGATTAATACACTCATGTTTATATACTCCTACAATCCACACAAACATTTTTGTCATCGTGACATTTTATTTTCCCATTAGTCTTACCAACTTTTCAAGAATCCTATAGGATGAAGCGTCGAATTTGATGTTCCTGAAATTTCCAAGAAAGCGTGGAGATCAATCAAAAAAAAAAGTCGGAGGGTGACTTTGGTCGCGAAAAAAATAGAGGGGGGATTGAAAGAAAAAGAAAAGAAGAAATCGATGACGGAGAATAAGAAGAAGACGATTCGTAAGGTGCGGAACCGCGGGGTTCGAGGTCTCCATGAACGCGTCGCTCCAGGTTCCCATGGGCAGGTTGGCCCACCCATGGCTCAACGTTTGCTCTCTTCCTCTTGACTTGGTTAAGTTCAAAAGACATTTTCTGCGTTCGGAATTGATAGAGTCCTTCGAACTCGTGACAGCGGGCGGCCCCTGGGTCGTCCCTGCAAGACAAGTCGAGGAGATCTATAATTCTTCGTGTTTCGCACTCTCATTGTTGCCTAAACTATGGATTACGCCATTGTTACATTGTGACTCCGCCGAGGCATTATTTTCCCGTCGGCGTGAATGCTTTTAAGGATCGTTTTCATATTTCTGTAACCGATACACTTGACTCTCCAAGTTTATGTTCGGTTTTTCGAATAGGCACGACCCACTTTTTACCACGGATGTTCAAATCTGAATAGACTATAATACAATAGACATAGACCATGAAACCCTTTCTTAGACATAGTTTAAATTTCATGGGTCTTAGGCCAATGAACATAGATCAGGAGACAGTTCAAAGGTTCACAATCATTTTCCAGTAGTTAAAAGTTCACGTGTCATGTCAAAACGACTATTCTCGACATTTAAATATCTTAATTCTCGAAGGACGAATGAATTAAAAAAGATAAAAAAAAGTGGTAGCAAAGAATGGTCGATGAATACGTAATGTCTCCAATAAAAAAAGGTATGACAAGTTCGTGAGGATAAGCTTGATTTTACTTAGCGAGAAATGGATCTGCTCGATTGGATTCTGGATATTTCTCGAGAGAGAGAAAGGGATATGGTCCGTCGAATTTAAGAATGAAGATTGAGCAGCAGAGCCAAGGAAGACTCTCGCAGTCACGGGGAACGTGTCAGGAATCACTTAAGATTTCGAGTGGCTAACAATGACATACGTTCATACAAGCATCAGCCAAACAGACGATAGAGGTATCCCATGAGTATTTGGCATGATGCTCCGTGTGTGATGAAGAGTGAGGTTTATGCTGGAGCATTCAGACTATTGGTTCGTAGACATTGACGTGGGCCACAATGCGGAGACTAATCGAGCCGCGATACATATATCGATTAGTATCGATGTTGGAGCGAGGTCTCCAGTTCAACAACAGCAATAGCTTTGCAGAAGAGCGACCAGCCTGAACCCATTGTTGCTCTGATGGACATTGTGCTCCTGCGGCCTCTTCGAATCGACGACTCTCTCCGGTCCAGAATTCTACATCTCTCTCTTGTGTTTCCCGTCTCTCTCATTGTCTCTCTATCGTCCTATTTTACTCTCTTTGTCTTCCGCGCTCCTATTAGAACTTTGACACGCGAGAATTCCCAGAGCTACCAGAGCTAAGTGATTTCTCGCTGATGATGTAATGAAGAATTGGTTCAGTTATGTGGTGTATCCCATGCTGTGATCAGAAGCTGTAGAAATTCAAATTTCATCTAAAAATGATCTATTCTTTCCAAATTTCATTACTTTGTACAACGAAGCTTTGAAGCACCGAAAACTCTTTCATGTCTATTTTAAAATTTTGCTTCTTCAAATCATTTATGCATTCTAAAGAAGTGTAGCAACGCCCTCTTCCAAATCTTATTCAATTCATGTGTTGCGTTAGAGGTTTTGACGTACTTGGAATTCCAGGTGAAATGTTTAGTCCAAAACCGTCATCGGCTTCGTAACCTGTCTCGAGATGCCAAGAATTGGAATTCGTGAGGTATATAATGGAGTTTGAAAATATGTCGAGGAAACGTCAAAATGCAGGATGAAATTTAAAGCAAACTGTTCCATGACTGGTAGAATCGCCTCAAAAAGAGAATCGTGGACACCTTCTTGTAACTGAATACGAGTCTCTCTCTTTCTCTCTCGCTTTGTCCATTCCCCCTTTAGATGTTTTTCCCCCTTTCCTTCTCTTTTTCGTGCATCTCTATCTTCCTCTTCGCGTCCTTAGAAAATGTGTGCTCATATAAATGTATCCAGACATGGCTAACAATAGAACAAGATCCCATAGTTTCAGGTCAGTAACGTCGTTTCGAGTGTGAAAAGGCGAACCACACCCACGCGTGTATCGTGCAGCCACTTTACCAGTGGAAACACAATCTGTCCTATTCCACGAAGGTGCGGGACCATTTTTAACGATCGCATAATCAACAACATTATGTAGTCTTGTGGCTTGGGTCACAGAAAGAAAAATGGAACGGTTCATTCGATGAGACTATGAGAGGCTCTTGTTCGAATTTTTCAATTTTATTAAGCCTCATTTGTTGGAAACGAAAGAGGATCTCTTTATTAATGTGGAATTAATTCTATAATATAAAATACCACGTTTGGGAGTAAATATACACAAGTCTAAAGTGTTCTTTTTTTATTACTTTCTCAAACACTAAGAAAACATTTAACGATGTGACGATATTCTAGATATCTAGATTAGAATATCGAATCATCCTTTTTTCGAATTCAGTTCTATTTTCTGATACCATCAATTACCTACTTCTCGCAGATTTCAAAGATTGAATCGGTTCATTTTCTCACACTGATCAACTTTCGAAGAAGTATCAGAAAAAAATGAGAAACTCATGGAAGATGTGCAACTGACAATAAGCCGGAATTTAAAAAATCCGTGTCGTTCGTGTAGTTCGGCTCTCTGATATATTACTGCTCGCTCAGCGTTGACGTAATAATTAATCAAACGTATCTCGGATTGCGGATGAAACAACACACGACAAGGTAGCAGCTACAGAGAGAGATAAAGTTGAGTCTTGGACCATGTGAGCCACTGTGATGCAAGACACAGAAAGGCCAAAGAAAAATGAGAGAATTGTCGTACAATAATTTTATTTTATTATCACTCATACCGATTACTTTTTGATATATAAGTAAAAAGTTGAAGATTAATTAACAATCAAATTTTATTATCTGCAAAGTCGCTCTTTTCAATTAATTTCTGGATTCAGTGAATGTTGAACACATTCTGTAAGAGAGAACATCGTTCCTTATTAGATAGGGTGGTGCTGTATGCAAATAAGGTCTTCAGTCTCGATTTTTCTTTTCTCCTTTTCTTACTTTTTCTTGCTTCAACTCCACCCTCATCCTCAGGCGTGCATTGTACATGGATCAGTAGATACATGTACAAAACATGCAAGCCATATTGAGAGTTGTACATTCCAAACATTCTCCTTGTACAAGTATGTATATCAATAATAATATACGCAGTGGCTCGATGATCCGATAAATAATTATAGTCCAAAAAATACTGATAGCATCATCGAATATTGTTCTGGTAGTTTTTGTGGTTGCTTTCTGACGCAACCATGCATAATCAAAATAAAACGAAGACTTATTCTAAGGGAAAGTTAGCTAGGTAACTGTAAACTTTTATCTTCATCCCTTTTGTTGTTTTTATAACTGTTTTAATACTTTTCTTATGACTCCATCTTCTTTGATTTTTAAAAAAATATCTATACACCACTCTGACTCCAGGAGTCACCTCAAAGTCCCGAGGAGTATCTACTGCAAGGAAAAGGTTTATCGTTCGACCCGAAGCTACTTCCCAACTCGATACAATATTTACGAGGCGATGCATCATGGCCAACAAAGGCTCATAACACCCTCGCAAGAAAAACCACCCCTATATACGCGTTCTCCCGGAATATATACGCACATAAATGTGCATACACACATAAAACCAGAAGCAGGGTAAAAGTATCTCGGCATATATGTACCTATACCCAGGGGCTCTATCATATCAGAGCTCAACTGATAACACTTATCTCTGAAAAGCAGTTTTCTTACTTGCGAGTTGAGGGGTCGTCATACCCAGGACTGTATCTATCGACAAACACCTTCGACTTCGCAGCTTTTATGACTTCCTCGATTAAGGGAAAAAATGCAGCTTCGAAAAGTGTGTCAAGCATAAATCAATTCTTTATATTAGACATTAAATTCTCTATAGAGAAAAAACAAGGACTGTGAAAGTGTTTACAGCTGAAATGAGTTGTTAGGCTGACTTAAAAGACTGAAATTCAGCCTAAAAACTGATTTCAGCTGTAAACACTTTCAGTCCTTGTTTTTTCTGTGTACGTTACACCTTTTATTTAAATAATAGCCATTTTTAGTAGCACTTGTAAATTACAGAACTCGAGTTGCGATGCTTGATTCACAGAGGCAGTAGAATCTAATCAGAAATGATTGAATACCCTTAGGAGAAAATAAAATATCACTCACTGATTTTTTGGACCACGTCATACATCGCAGGCGAGACGTCGATTAGGCGTCCCCAAAAGTGTATATGGATGACTAGTATAAATAACTGTTAGCACTCGGTGTGACTAAACTAGGGATATTGGTAACCCATGCAAGCAGTGCAAAAACAGGGGATGCTGCTTCCAAGCAAAAGGGGCTAGTAGAGGGTGGCAAGCTAAATCGAGTAAACACATACCTTCCAGTTCGTTGAATCTGCGAATATGTTTTCGATTTATTAGGTTGATACAAAAATAATTGTGGTCTTTTTTACAGTGGATGTCAGTACTTCCACTTAGGGGACTTATTTACTAAGGTATAGGCTCTATGTTCTTCAGTTAATTTTTTAAGAAATTGTGAATGATATGTTAATATTCTAATGGTGAAAAAATGTCAGGTGACAAAATGTTACGAAATGGTGTCATAGTTGATGAGGCATTAGTTATGGCTTGAAAACAATATGCTTTAATAATGGGTAAGCATCATTCAGGAATGCTGCATCATCATCATTGTCATCATCGTGTGATTATTATTATAATCATCGATATTGCCTTAGAGGATCACCCTGTGGCCTCGGAGGTATTATATATGGAGAAGAAGATCAAACGCTAATGTATTCAGATTTCTCCGATGGGCGTTTATCCCGCAAAGTGCTGGGCGGCCACTTTCGGCTGCTCTCAAAATTCCTTTCCGTGATTACTTGGCAAGTTGGCACGCTTCCTCGTTTTTTGTTCTTCATTTGTTTTATAGTACTGAAAAATCTATTTTCTTCCCACGAAGAAATACGTTATACATCTTCCAATTTATGACCTGAACTTGCTGTTGAATCTAGAAACTGATATTTTCCTGTAGGACAGGTTTCAGAATCTTTATAGTATTTATGGTCCTGTTACGGTGGAAGACAATCTCTTGGAAAATATTTCGATGATTTCGATCTTGACTACTGGTAGTGAATTTTTTTGTCAAACCTTTCGACGAGAGTAACAGGAAAAGGGTGTGGTCAACGGTAGCCAAATGGGACAACATTCGGGATTCAGATGGATCCGATTTGGGTTAGCTGGTTAGGTCATCCTCTCGAGTTTAAGTATGGGTGTTCCCCAGGGGATAACAGGACGTCTTCTGATTGCTGACTTGTCCCAATAGATTATCATGTGTATCCTGGATTTCCTTGTCATTTGCATTTTTAAGTCGTTTGTTCGAGATTAGAACAGAATAGTATTTCGTTTTTCAAATTGAATTAGGTACACCGCAACTAAAAATAGATGAGGACTTCAAAATACAGAAGTCAACTTGAAGATCTGATTATAAAATTTCCAAAATAATCTCGTTGAATAAGTTTTACTCAGGGAAAGTCGCAGATACAGCAAACGGTAAAAATAAAAAAAAAAGTGGAAGTGAAGAAGGGAAAAGACAAAAAGAGCTTAGACGTTAAGATCTGTACTTCTTCGTCGTGGTCTTTTTCGCTGTTGGCAGCAAAATTCCCAAGGGACCACTTCGACGACGTCTCTGTCTACATAATTCTGGAAGTTGTTTTGATTGTGACTACTAGAAATGTATATAGAAATTTCTTTTCTTGCTATAAAAAAAACTAGATGTTTTTACCTAACTGTAACCTTTTTTTTTTAAGAAGAAGAACAACCCTAATTGAAAGAAACGGAAGGAGCCACTTTTATAATTAATCTGTTAGCTAGTAATCTGAATCCTGATTCTAGATCAAGATTTGGAAACGAGGCTTGTGTATTCCTGATAATCTAGAAACTGATGACGATGATAGATGATCTATCAGCATATATGAGTGGAAAAGAGTAGTCTCTTCCGTAACCACCCTCGGAGTACGTTCCTGATCCCCCAACAGATTCTGAATCTTCTCCTTCTTGGTTTCTTAGCCACGTTTTAGTTTAGACTTTAGAATAGATGAAGGCGAGGCTAAACGAGCGAGAAAGAGGATGGCAAAGGTTGGAAAGAGGTGGTTTCCTCTGACCGAGAGGGCGAATGCTCTCCCTCGTACACTTCTATGCAGATACGTCCAGAGATACGTTTCAGCTTCCAGTCTCCAGCCCCACTGATAGAGCCGATATTATTCAGCCTAGCCTCCTCACTAATTCCATTCATTCGCCCCAGTCCCCCGTTTCGAAGTTACACGAGCGTGTGGCACACTATGTCTATGGCTATGTCTATGTTCATAATGTCGACGGGGTTCCATTTCTGTCACCTTATCATCTGTCAAACATTTTACTCTCTCAATTTGACATCCGGGTTTATTTTAATTATTCCCGATTAATTCAAAGACAGCTAAGATGGTTAAAAACTGAATCTGGAAATCGGTGGTTTTTAGAAGTCTTCCTAAAGATATCGTCAAACATTAAAATCGAAGTAGCAAGGGGTCACGAGATCCCCATCGTGACCCTAGATGGTTCGACACGTAATTGTCGATGCGCATCTGCGAAGTAGACATTGTGGTTATAATAGTTCCGAGATTCCCGACGGGGACCAAGTGGCAGGTTCCTTTGTTTTCCTCTGGCTAAATCGTTTTTATTGTGGTAATAACTTCTGGCTTGGAAATAACAACCTGTCAGTGACACAATATTGTTGGTTTAGGATTTGGACATCTGTATTGAAAGACAACATATTTTATCATGAAGTAAAAACATGTATATCTCACAATGAGTACATATGATATAAATTGGCAAGTGAGGAAATTTAATTATAAATAAGAATAGTTATATTGTTATTTATAGTTATATGATTACGATTGTACTTCGCAATTTGGCTTGTGGCCAATATGGAACGGCTCGAAATGGAAATTCTTGAGCATTAATGAGAAGGAACTAGAATCATCGATGTCAATGATGATGATTGAAAAGGACAGCATGATCGACGAGCCCAACGATGATCAACCCATCGAATTCCATCATGTTCTTCTTTTTCAGTCGTTGGCTATTAAAACATTCCATTCTTAAAATTGAGCAGGTCATTCATGTTCAGCTTAAAAATGCACGTGACAAGGGTCGACTGCATGCGACCGCTCGTTTGTCACTGACACCAATTTTCAACGATGTCGTGGATTCGTGGCGAAACGAACGAACGACTTAACTAACTTATGGACCCTTGGAAAACATTCTTTGTTTCTAACTGAAAATAACAGGCGGGGTTCTCGCCACGTCCCTCAAGTATTCCTAAATCAAGTCCCTTAAGAAAAATTCAAATTTTATCCCTGGACCACCAAAACCACACCCTCTCCAACAAAAGAGTTGCATAAATTAGAGTTTAAATGGGCCAAATTTAAATGCTTCCCATTTTCAAGAATCCGAACTTCGAAGCTAGAAGTTTATATTATTTTTATTCTATTTTTACTATTTTTTCTTCTTAATGATTTAATACATCTCTGGAAATTTATTCGCATTTTTAATACTTTCTTGTCAGGGAACAGTAAAAAAATAGAAATTGAACTGGATTAGCAACTGATTGCCCGACATTTTTTATGGATCTGATTTTATAATCTTACGTCAAGGGCCGATCAACTATGATCCAGGAAATGGTTAAGAGTTTCGTTGATGATCGAGCGATAATTTTCGTGACGCATCGCCGCGTGTTCCAGGATGTAACTCATATATTATGGCAATAACCCCAACTATAGGATACCCCTCGGGTTACCCGCACGTTCTTCGGAACCTGGAAGTAGTATACATATATAGGAGCTCGATGCAGGACAGTAGGAGGTCCAGAGACATCCTGGGGGGTTTCGAAGCCAAGAGCCAACAGGGTATCAATCTCACCACCTGGTTGGACATATACTTATGGTTTTCTATAGGCCCCATAGCCGCACAATCATAGGCTCTTCATATTCTGTATATCCAAACATCCAACCTCCACTTGAACACACCCTTAAAAAGTGTCATGAACAAAATGATTTTTCGTCTTTCTCGAGATCCTAATGGCATCCAAATAGGTGTCTAGGTATTAGTCTGGTCCACCTGAATTCCAAAAAGGTTTAGAAATTAGGGGAAAAACCTGTATCAATCATGCCAGCTCGAATTTAAAAAAATGGCCTTACATTTGTTTTCCTTCTTGATTAATGATTTTGTTTTATGTTCATGGTATACTGTGTGCAAACATACAGTTTGGGATCCTTCAAATTTCAAGGACCCATGTTTGAGAGAGATGTTTCTTGAAGTAAATTTTACGGTGACTTAGTCTAATTTATATTTTTTTTTTCTTTGTGGTTGTTTTGTACATCACTTACAATTTGTATCTCTTTATTTCCAAATTCCCACTATTTTTTCGGACCCAGAAAATTAGTTGTTCACTTTCGTGGAAAATTTCACCAAACAAACATCTTTGTCAACTCAGATGACAAAGATTACAATGACCCCAATTGCGTTTCAAAAAATAGCAATGGAACCTTTGTATAATAAAGCAATCCTGTGGGCAATAACTCATCATCAATATTGACTTAAATCGAAAAAGAAGTGGAGTCAAAGCTCCGAACAAAGATCTGAGTGGTGCTAACAACGAAAACAAATTCCATTTCTGAATACCCCTACGGGAAACGTTTTTGAAAACATTTTAATGCGTTTTTCATCGAGGCTCTTGTTACAATGACTGCCAACAATACTTGGCAAATTACTGTTGTCCCAGTCAAAATATGTCTCGGTCCTAGAGTCCTATAGGATCACAATCACGCCTACCAATCTCAACACTCTGCTCCTGCATGTGGTTTGGTGGTATAGACCGCAAACTGCTGCTGTCGGTCCAGCTGTATTTTCAGCTATCGTGGATTGCCGATCAGAGGATTTTATGGTTTTTTTCTCTCTTTTTTATAGTTCAGCATCCTCAGATCAGGGATTTTACTCCTGCTTCCGCATTGAAAAAATCCTGCAACATTAGAGCACACCATCGGTATTAAAGCAAAGAATTCTATAGATTTATAAAATTTTTGAGAATTTTCAATCGGGGTTTATTCTCTAGTATATTTTATATAGTTTCTGGAATATTAAAATAATCAAAAGAAGTTATTTTCAACTCATATACAATAGTAACGCTCAAAATAACTATTTTTATATAAACTGAATATCAATCGTAATAAATATTTTTGGATGAAAGTTGGCGAAACTAAATTTACTCTAATGATAATTACCACATGTTCTTCAGCTTCACTCGGTTTTGTAGAAATCGTGAAAAAGAATTATTGTCTTCTCGTCTCTCTTTCTTCTATTTTTTCTTCTCGTTCTTTTTTTATTGAAAATTTTTCATAGTACATTCAGATTGCAGTGAGAATCACTAGAGAGAACGTTAGGCAGCTGTCGCCCATTCGAACCCATTGTCAAGCAATGTTTGAGTGTTCCCGAACAGAAGAGAACACCCGGTATTGTCCTGCCAAGATTCGCCGATTACGTCCGTGATAAAATCTCATCTGCATCCCTACTCTTTTTTTTATGAGTGTATGCTTCTGTAAATTTGTGCGTGTGCTGATGTCGCACAAGCTACCCTCTTGTTGGACTTACATATATTCACGGGGATCGCGCGAAAGCTGCGGTCAGATATCATAGATCCTGATTTCAGGATTAGATCGGTCAAGCTGTCCGGATTATGGTCCGGATGTCCTCATTAAACCTAGAATTCTTTTCCTCGGGTCCCTGGGATTCATAGAAACTTTTAAACAACTTTTTATTGATTTTCTTGTGAAATATAAAAGTTTTGGTTCGTTTGAAACGATATAAATTGATTTATGTATTTTATCGTATAAATTGTACATATATATTTTTTGACAACACACAGAAGTTTATTGTTTAGGCGAAAATTCAAAAAGCTTATGAATTGTAGAATTTATGGATTTCCTAGAGTTTTCAAACTTTTATAAGATTTTTTTCTCTGTTATAATTGTTTAATTCTTGCTAATTATTATTTTGTTTCAGGGAGATGCTGTGTGTTGAGATGTTCCTTCCTTTTTATGGTTTTCTGCTCCTTTTCTGTGAAGTTATCCAGAGAAAAGACCCGCATATGAAATGGTGGAGAAAGTGAGTACTTTCGTTTTCAATTTAAATATACTTTATTTTTATTCGTCGGAAATTTGACTCGTCTATGATGTCTCAGAAGTAATTTTAGACTAGAATTGTGGAAAAATGTTGGTATTTGAGACATTATGTTAATTTTTTCTCTGATAATTGTTTAATTCTTGCTAATTATTATTTTATTTCAGGGAGATGCTGTGTGTTGAGATGTTCCTTCCTTTTTATGGTTTTCTGCTCCTTTTCTGTGAAGTTATCCAGAGAAAAGACCCGCATATGAAATGGTGGAGAAAGTGAGTACTTTCGTTTTCAATTTAAATATACTTTATTTTTATTCGTCGGAAATTTGACTCGTCTATGATGTCTCAGAAGTAATTTTAGACTAGAATTGTGGAAAAATGTTGGTATTTGAGACATTATGTTAATTTTTTCTCTGATAATTGTTTAATTCTTGCTAATTATTATTTTATTTCAGGGAGATGCTGTGTGTTGAGATGTTCCTTCCTTTTTATGGTTTTCTGCTCCTTTTCTGTGAAGTTATCCAGAGAAAAGACCCGCATATGAAATGGTGGAGAAAGTGAGTACTTTCGTTTTCAATTTAAATATACTTTATTTTTATTCGTCGGAAATTTGACTCGTCTATGATGTCTCAGAAGTAATTTTAGACTAGAATTGTGGAAAAATGTTGGTATTTGAGACATTATGTTAATTTTTTCTCTGATAATTGTTTAATTCTTGCTAATTATTATTTTATTTCAGGGAGATGCTGTGTGTTGAGATGTTCCTTCCTTTTTATGGTTTTCTGCTCCTTTTCTGTGAAGTTATCCAGAGAAAAGACCCGCATATGAAATGGTGGAGAAAGTGAGTACTTTCGTTTTCAATTTAAATATACTTTATTTTTATTCGTCGGAAATTTGACTCGTCTATGATGTCTCAGAAGTAATTTTAGACTAGAATTGTGGAAAAATGTTGGTATTTGAGACATTATGTTAATTTTTTCTCTGATAATTGTTTAATTCTTGCTAATTATTATTTTATTTCAGGGAGATGCTGTGTGTTGAGATGTTCCTTCCTTTTTATGGTTTTCTGCTCCTTTTCTGTGAAGTTATCCAGAGAAAAGACCCGCATATGAAATGGTGGAGAAAGTGAGTACTTTCGTTTTCAATTTAAATATACTTTATTTTTATTCGTCGGAAATTTGACTCGTCTATGATGTCTCAGAAGTAATTTTAGACTAGAATTGTGGAAAAATGTTGGTATTTGAGACATTATGTTAATTTTTTCTCTGATAATTGTTTAATTCTTGCTAATTATTATTTTATTTCAGGGAGATGCTGTGTGTTGAGATGTTCCTTCCTTTTTATGGTTTTCTGCTCCTTTTCTGTGAAGTTATCCAGAGAAAAGACCCGCATATGAAATGGTGGAGAAAGTGAGTACTTTCGTTTTCAATTTAAATATACTTTATTTTTATTCGTCGGAAATTTGACTCGTCTATGATGTCTCAGAAGTAATTTTAGACTAGAATTGTGGAAAAATGTTGGTATTTGAGACATTATGTTAATTTTTTCTCTGATAATTGTTTAATTCTTGCTAATTATTATTTTATTTCAGGGAGATGCTGTGTGTTGAGATGTTCCTTCCTTTTTATGGTTTTCTGCTCCTTTTCTGTGAAGTTATCCAGAGAAAAGACCCGCATATGAAATGGTGGAGAAAGTGAGTACTTTCGTTTTCAATTTAAATATACTTTATTTTTATTCGTCGGAAATTTGACTCGTCTATGATGTCTCAGAAGTAATTTTAGACTAGAATTGTGGAAAAATGTTGGTATTTGAGACATTATGTTAATTTTTTGAACAATGACGGTGAAAAGGGTGTCGAGTTACGTATTTCCAGAGACGTGAGATTAATTTCTATAAATCTTGCTTGAACTATAAATATTTGTGAATTATAGCAATATTATACGCGCTGCAGTACTCGGAAAACATTTCATGGACAATTAATAATATTCTCTCTAAATTATTTGAATTAGTAAGAAGTTACTAATGATATAGTGCCGATTCGTTTACTAATACTGCACTTTA
>UCOK01009155.1:0-23231 GCA_900474325.1 Synergus umbraculus
GATTACAAGAGAAATGTATAATATTTAAAAGATTTAGTGGAATTTTAAAGAATTTTAAAAAGCTTCTAAGAATTGTAAGTGATTACAAGAGATTTGTATAATATTTAAAAGATTTAGTTGAATTTTAAAAGGACTTCATGAAATTTTAAGAGATTTTTAAGGAAGTTTCGAGAATTCAAAAAATTTTAAGGAATTTTAAAGTTCCTCGTGGAATTTTAAAGGATTTCATCAATTTTTTAATATTTTCTACATTTGATTTTTTAATGACGTGAATTTGTAAGGAAGTAAATAAATAATCGTGCGCATATCGCACGTGTTGGTCTGCTAGTTTTTTAAAAATTATCAATAACAAAAATGCGCAAAACTTTGAAAAATACTTTAGAAAATTAAAAACTACTTTGCTCGTTCACGTTTAACTATTGTGTTTAAAAAACGAACTAAAGAATAATTTGCATAATTTGCATTTTGAGTATAGCAACCATCTCTTTTAAAATCTCTTACGTAAAGAAATATGTGTTTTGTATTGAGTATTAGTAAAAATTAAACATTTTTTTGTCCTTTTACAAAATAAATACAAAAGCGGATGCTGACATAGATTTTCATAAATACATTAATTTTCGTTTTCTTAGAAATAGTTATGTCTGTTCCACGTAAATTGCCAGATATAAAATTGAAAAATCCCATAATGATCAACGAAACTGTAAGAAAATTTAGTTTGTTATCATAAGCCAAATAATATATAACATTATTATACATATACTGAGAAATGTCTTTGTAGCATGTTCTACATGCAATTTTTTAATTCACTTTTTTATTCGTACGTCCAACGGGACAAGTTCGGCCATATACGGGGTAAATTTGGACACTTGAAAATTTATAGTTATTCAAATTATTCAACATGGGATCAGATATAGCCTTAATTGGTTCCAGATCCCAGATATAAGATCGCCTTAAGAAACTTAAATTGTCAATTTAGTGCAAGTGTAAAATTTACCCCACATGTCCGAAGTTGCCCCGTTTATCGTTATTTGGTACCAAAAAAATTGTATGTTATAGAAAAAATTACCATACTAAATTGTCGAGCCCATATTACAAAAAAAAATTTGATAATTCAAAATTTTTACATAACGTTTTTCATAAGAGTTTATTATTTGTAATAACACATAAAAGCTTTTCAAATTTTTTATTTTAAAAAATTTCGTACTTTCGGTTAACTCCCAGACGGAAAATTCCTATATATGTAGGTATATTTGTTTCTACACAGGTACCTAATATTATTTACTTTATATATGTATACGTTTTATTTTATTATTCTAAAAAATATTTCTCCTCTTTAATTAGGGACCTACTACTGGCATCAACTGTCCAACTGGTTATGTACTTTGCTGTACGCCTAATTCGGAAATCACGGCTCCCTGTGGCCAAAGAAAAATTGCCTCAACAACTAATAAGCCCGTGGGACAAGCAGCTTATGGAGCATATCCCTGGCAGGCTGCACTTCTGAATCCAATTACTAACGAGTTCATTGGTGCTGGAGTTCTTATAAATGAGGATTACATTATTACTGCAGCCCACAAAATTTACAATCTGTAAGCATATATGCTTAATCTTCAATGCATAGTTATTTTATTTTTATTTATCTTTTAAAATTTATGTTAAAATTCGTGAAAATCTCGAAAAATTCCTAGAAAATTCATTGGAATTTTTTCAAATTCTTAGAATCCTATTAATATTATATAATTGTAAGAAGTACATATATATTTTACAAAGTCAATTTTGTTTGCAGGAGTTATAATTTCAAAATAAGACTCGGCGATTGGAATTCAGCAACAAATTCAGAACCATACATTGATGTTATTCCAACAGCGGTAACAATTCACCCAAGTTTTAATTCCAAGAATCTTCATTATGATATAGCCGTTGTCCGGCTTAGTCAAAATATTCCAACTACTAGTTATTCCAATATCAATACTGCGTGTTTGCCCTCACATATACCAGCTGCTGGCACAAGGTACTTATCACATAAATATCTATTCTTATACATATTATAAATAGTAAACAAATTTTTACAACACATGCATGATTTTAAAATATATAATATAATATATAAAAATAAAAATTAACGACTTTTAATTTTACAATGTGAAAATTTTCTCGAAAGCCTAAATTAAATAAAAGAATTTGTATCCGAACCAAACAGTTTCATTGCGATCTAATCCGAAAGAAGTTTTCAATCCGAATTTATTCGAATTTTTCGGAGTTATTCGGATTGATTTGTATAGACTGGATTAATTTGGACTCATTTGGATTGAAAGTACTGAATGATTCGAATCGATTCGGAATGAATTTCAATCCGAAGCTTTCGCTAGGGCAACTAAACAAAAGGAAACGAAATTAAAGTAATGAAACAACTAAATGAACGTAATTGAACGAAATTAAATTGTTTTCAAAGTTCCAAACTATTAGTTTTATTGTTTTAAATATGTAAAAATATTAATATGTATTTAAATTATAATACAATATTTCAAGGATTTGTAATATTGTATTTTAATTATCTCTGAGGCACTAAACAGTATTGATTATGAACCAGTTAGACTGAATTTAAATATTCCGTTTAAGGGCGCTGGACCCAAGTGTCAAGCTCAAAATTCTATTCTCCATTTTACTCAACGAAAATTATAGATAAATATTTTTTCGCTCTGTAGCGCTAATCTTTTTTCAAATATAAGACTGCATACACAGCAAAAAAATATTTAATTCCGATACTTTTTGCATAAAACGAAGAATTAAAAATCTAACTTCAAAATTGAATATTTTCATTTTATTTTTAAAATACCTATTTGAATTACGTATTTTCTCTTAGGTTCTTTATGCATAATTTTAGTAAAAAATTTATTAATTTTACAAAGAGAAAAAATTCGAAATTTAATATTTGTTGAGTAAAATGAAGAAATCGAATTTTTAGATTAGAACTTGGCACCAACACTTTTAATAAATTTACATTTCATTGTAGATGTTGGACATCCGGATGGGGAGTAAATGCTTTTTCTGGTGGCATGTATCAAACTATATTAAAGGAAGTTGATCTTCCAATTGTGGATCACACAACGTGCCAAACTTACTTGCGAGCGACGAGACTTGGCCAGTATTTCCAACTGGATGCCACCAGCTTTATTTGTGCAGGTGGTGAAGCAGGAAAAGATGCTTGCACGGTAATTCCAGTAAAATTTTTTGTTGATCAAACTGCATCCGGTGCCGAAGAGTCAAAGAAGATCGAACGACAGTCCCATTTTCTAAATTGAAATCAGCCAATCAATCAAGAATAATATCAATAATAAATAAATTTATTATTTTTAATAATAAATTAATTAATTTCATCACTTTTGCTCTATACATTCATACAGATTTTACTAATATACGCCAGGGCCCCAATTTGGATAATGTTTTTTCTTTTATTTTACATACATATTTAAAATGCAGTGAAAAATTGAAGAATACATTACTGCTAAATACATACCTTATGTTATTTTCTTTTTCTTTTATTTTTAGGGGGATGGTGGTGGTGCCCTTGTGTGCCAACAAGCTACAGGAGAATTTCAAGTTGTGGGTTTAACAGCCTGGGGAATCGGATGTGCGCAAGCAAATGTTCCAGCAGCATATGTACATGTGTACAATTTTCTTCCTTGGATACAACAACAAATCGCTTCAGTTCGATAAGGCCAATCCAAAACCTACATTATAAATCATTTAAGAATCTTGTAAACTGAACCAATTTTTTGTAATAAATTAAATTAATAATACAAAAATAAAGAAATGATAGAAAAATATGAATTATTCAAATTTAATGTCGACGTAGGATGAAGGAACCAATTACCGAGTCCATACCATTTTTAGAGTTTTTCCGGTTATTGTTTCATAGATAAATAGTGATAATATTATAAAATATAATATTAAATATAAATTATAATTATATATAATTAAATTATATTAAATATAATATTTTATATTAAGAATATAAGATGGGTACAATAACATTAAACTCTTTCTTAATCTATTTTTTAGTTACACAAAGAAGTTGATTATTGTAAGAGAAGTAATTACTTTCCACTTAAAAATTTTAAAAATTGAAGCGAAAGAATTGAAACATTTAAAACAGAATAACAAAGAATGAAACAACTTAAATATTGCAGCACTCAAGGTGGAATAAATAAATTAAAACAACATTAACTATTGTAAATTCAATTCCATACTAAAAATTTCAGGAATTCGTTTTAAAATAAAGAATTAATATGTACAAAATTGCAAGAATAATAAACAAGATCTTTCTAAATTCGATGGATAAAATTTATATTTCTCCATAATTTTATAACATTGGATTATAAAGATTTATTTTTTCGTTTTCTTTTGCAGAGATACTTAATGCATAGTTCACTCGAAAAAAATCAGGTATAGCAACGTGTGTCATGTTTTTCTTGCTTCGAACGAAAAAAAAATAGCACGCTCATTTACTCTGAAGTTAATCTTAAATTTTCTAAATAAAAAATTTCTATACAAAAATGATTAACCTCAGAGAAAATGCTCGCGTCTTCAATAATTGTCTTTATATTCTCTTTCGTTTTAATTTTCTTTTCTTCTTTTTTTTTCATTTTAGAACACAAATTTAAATTTACAGTTTCAGTCACAAATGAAATTACGATTTGACTTGTGTCAAGACACCGGATTTAAAATACTCTGACTTCGAATAGGAGCAATCCTGATAGAAAAACTAATTATAAGAATCGAATTAATACTTTGCAAAAGTTTTCTGTCCTTTCTAGAATCAATAAGGTATCATTGATAAAAAAATTGTCTCCGACGACAAAATGAATAATCATCCTAAGATTATGTACAAGACGCGCGCTGACTTCGAACGTCAGAAAAGTTACGTCTGATAAAGTGCGATTATTGTAATTAAAAAATGAATTATGCTATAATGTACAATCAATTATTGAAAAAAGATTCAAGCTTCGAAAAAAATATTTTTTTTTTTTGGTTTTTGATTTTATTCCCTTTTCAATGTAGATGCAAATTTCTACATTTCAGTATTGCAGGACACTCAAGTAAAATTATGAGTGGTAAATGTCAGAATCAAATAAAATTAAAAATCAAATCAAATTAAAACAAGTCATAAAATTTAAAAGCTCAAAACAAAAAAAAAAAAAAAAAAAAAAAAGGATAAAGCAAGTAGAACATAAAGTTACATTAATAATTCATATTAAATATATTATTTTAAAAATCGAAGCTTGAATCAATCTCAAACGCGGCTTCTCTCGCTGTTCTCGCATTTCGTCTTAAATTGTGCGAGTCCAGAAAAGTCGAGAGATAAACTGTCCAACGAATAGACAAATTAGGTTGTTGAGGATAGGAAATCTCGATTCGGTGCACAGAAAATCGATTCATTTCAAAAACGATTGATCTATTACTTGATTTTTGTGGTAGCTACATAATCGAACTAAAAACCAATTAAATATTAAACAGTTTAATGCTACTATTGTTGTATTTCTAGTTCGATTAAATACTTGTCGACTTTTATTATAATTGATTTATCGATGTCTCGACTTGTCTTCCAATTTGATCCGACTGCTAATTGCTTAATTAATCGAATTTTTAGAAACGATTCTTCTGTTAAGATTGCCCATCCTTTAATTACAGCTGAGAATATACTCTGAAAGGCATCTAGGAGTCGGCGATCGCGGCGGATCAATACGCATTCGATTTGGTATCCACATTTGGCATTTCTCCGAAACAAAATAGCTCTGCAAGGCCTTAAAAAACTCTCGACTTTTGGGGAAGATGTCCGAAATCACAGAGAATTTATCGGAGGTATTGTTCAGCAAATTATCCGCGGAATCGCGAGAATCGATCTAGGGATGGGTGATGATGCCGATTCGATTGTTTTTTCCAGTAATTTTGAGAGCTCTCTCTATAATTGCTTCTCGATATAGTGACTGACTGACGACGACATCTTGAAGGTCGAGGAATAGAAATATCGATACTTCATACGTACGAGATAGAGAGAGACCGCTTAATTGTGACCGTTATTGGGATCTGAAATCTTGAGTTTCACAGATTACTGAGTAATTTAGTTTTTCAAATGACAGGAGTTGATCCAAAACTAACAGAATAATTCTCAAAAGTTCAGGAATCACAACAATTTGACAGATATTGAGCGAATATACCGCAAAAAATTTTAAAGCAAACAATTTTATGTTTCAAAATTGCTTTTTACACTAAATTGACTTTAAAAATAAAAAATAAGATTTTTTGTTCGATCTTATGTGGATTTTTTTAATTATCCGCTTATGTGTTGGTCATATTTACTTTTTCGACAGTGGCACCCTCAAGATTTCATACATCAATCCCCAAAAGTATCGCTTGATACTTTTTCGGTCGATTCTGCTGTACTCGGATGGATCAGGAATCGAAGTTTTGAGAGTATCGATACTTTCATCGATATCACCCATCCTTAGACCAAGCTTTCTCAGTTTGAAGAAAGTTTTCTTGTAAAGTACATCACAAAACGTTTCGTAAATACGCGTACAATAATGTATTAAAGTCTCTCTGTGACGATGGGTCTAACTTTCAACTTTAACCTTTAGTTACAAAAACCAGATATTTTTCCAAAGAGATCGGAGATCTGGTTAATTAGTCTATTGTATTTTGTACAGCGGACCAAATTTCTGGAATTGGAAGTTTCTTTTGGGAAGCAGTTGGATTTTTAAAACAATTGCAAATCTGCGCAGAATCAGCTGGTCCGCGATCTGGCAGTTTTTTTTTAACGACCCAGAATTGAAGAGCACCGGAATTGTGGAGAGTTTAAACCTTAATGAGGTTAATAAGAAAAGCGTTTGATTAATTTAGATTGCGGAGAAAAAGGGAGGTGAATGGAATAGTGGATTGACTATATGGTGGATATTTGAAGATTTGGTCCGCGTGGTTTCGGCGTTGGAGGTAGAGGTTCGACAGGATGATGTTAAGTTAAAGCAGGCGCACTGGGTATGGCGAGATGAGGTAGTTGGACGGAGTGATGAATCGCTGGAGGTGTCAATAAATGTCCCCGTTCCATCTCGTTGATTTCCTGTTGTTCGTTTCCTGTCACACAGGTCGTTGAGCGCGCCAAACTGTTCCGTTGTCTACACATATATGGCGTCTCTACTGGGGAAGGTGTTTCGCGACCCTAAATAAAAACATATTTCAGTATTGCAAATCTAAAGTTTTAAAACTGAATTTGCTCATATAATAAATACCACGTGTCCTTAAGGGGTTATTCTACTTTATACGCTAAAAAAAGAGCTATTTTTTAACATTTTTTTTTGAGTATATCATTAAAGATATGGAAATAAATATTTTTAAGTATGATAAAGCATGTCTTAAACCACATAAGAAAATGACAAATACTAGGTCTATAATCTCTAATAAAAATGTTATATTTTAATATATTAGAGGTTATAGCTCTAGCTCAATATGTTTAGAATGTGTGGTTTAAATTTCATAAGGATCGGTCAAGTAGTTTTCATAAACGTATAAAGTAGAATAACCCCTTAAGGTAGAGATTTTAAAGAAAATAGTTCTCCAGAAGAAACCGGTAAGGCAGGAAAAGGATAAATAAAACTATGCAAGGAAACTCACAAAAATAAAAGATTTTCCTTTTACCTACACCAATGCTAGAATCTGACTTGACGCCTTCCAAACAATGACCAAGGCATCTGGATTTCGGACAGGATGGAGGAGGGGATTCGTTTCTTTTCAAGTAGTACTGAGAAGGGAGCAATTTAGGAAATCAGGGCATCAGTGATTCAGTGTACAAGAAAGTTTCTCAGAGCTTTCAATAGAAACTTACCTGTTTTGAAGGACCACAACAAGTTGCTTGATTGCAAGGTTTGTCCGTCTTTGGACAATCCAACACACAGTCTTCTGTCGGAGTCTCTTTAATTTCACTATTACTTTGATACTGTAAAAAAGAAAAAATTATGAGTCAAATACTTTGAAATAAGATCAGATTGAAATAAGATCGCTATAAAGATATGCGTGCCACCCTTGGTGCACAATGTACTATATTAAAATAGCTTAAAAATAGCTATTTACGTCTATAAACTCGGGTTGTATTGTAGTTGAATGAATGCCCTCATTGTGGAAGAATTCTTTGACTTGTTCGGCGATTTTCATATATTCTGAAAGATTGCGACAGCGAATATGGGCAGAGGCAATGATCCGGTCACCAGCCAATTGCCACACGTGGAATTCATGTACAGCCAGAACGCCATCTACATTTTCTAACAATCGCTGTTGAATTGCGTCAACCTGCAAAAAAATTTGTAATTACAATTTGTATTAGATTTCCATTTTTTTTTAATTATTTAAATTTATAATAATTAACCTGTATATGAGTGGGCACAGTTTGCAGTAGAATCAGTGCTGATTCTTGTAATAGAGGCCACACTGATTTCAGAATAAGGATAACTAGCAACAGCGACAGAGCTGGATCCATGAAATATCTGCAATACAAGCCAGCTATGAATTCTATTTTGGGTATCTCATTTAACTGTATTTATATTTGTTGAGCTCTTTGCTTTCTCATTAGAATGAAATTCTTCTATGAGAAAGCATTTGCATACTTCCGGACAATTAAATTAGAACGTTATATTAGACATTTATCAATTGAGGAAAGTATAATTAAACTATTTTTAAAATATTGTGTCTCTATTTTAAAAAGAACATTTCAAAATCAAACATTAAAAAATGTCCAATTTCATATTTTCAAAATATTAGACTTAAGGGTGTTGGAGTCAAGTTCTAATCTAAAGTTCGATTTCTTCATTTTACTCAACAAATATTAAATTTGGAATTTTTTCTCTCTGTACATAATCAATTTTTAACTAGAATTATGCGTACCAAGCGAAAAAATATCTAATTCAAATATTTTTAAGTAAAATTCAAATATAAAATTTTGAATTTAGATTTTGAATTCTTCGTTTTATGCAAAAAATATTTATCTATAATTTTCGTTGAGTAAAATGGAGAATGGAATTTTGAGCTTAACACACGGGTCCAACGCCCTTATGAATTAAATTAATTAGATTTCGAAGCTTCAAAAAATCGAGAATTAGAGAATCTTTTAAAATTTTCTCTCCTTTTAAACACAATACGCCTGCTCTAAACCAATTTTCAGTTTTTAATCAAGATGCGACTAAACACATACCTGTATTTCCATTCTGTGAGCCATACAATGAGAGCGGAAATGATAACGATTACTGAACCAAGAGCATCGGAAAGGACATGGAGAAAAACTCCACGCATGTTCATCTGACTTGCGTCATGAGAATGCCCATGTGCCCTTTTTCTAGGTGGCGACGGATGCTGGAAGGACTCGTCATTTTCATTGTCATCTGTACTAACGAGGGTGCTTAGCCTATTGTGACTTCTAGATAATCCGTGTGAATGTCCGTGACTTGCAGAATGATCTGTAACAATTTATATATTTACTATTATATCAGAGAGCCTTTATACATAGAAACTGTTCAGAGTATTTAATAATTTTTATCTACCGTATTTTTCTAACATTTTACCTACTTTAATGCTATTGGACTATTTTCATACTGTAATGTTGAAAAACAAAAGAATTAAAAAATAAATTACGTTGGCTTCATAATGTATTATTTCCGTCCATTCACAATGACATCTAAACATTTACACAATTTTATTTGAAAGACTTTCTCAATTTCATATATGTAGTTTAAAACTCGTAAAATTCTAAATGATAAATTGTCAACGCTTTTGGAGTTTGAATTTATTTAATTTTTAGGACACTTGTTGGCTCTCATTAATTCCATCTGGATTTAAAGGAAATTGCGGTTTTCCTTCATACTCAGAAGAAAAAAAATTCCTTTACTCAATGCCATTAATACAGAAAAATGTTCTCTATATTATTCATTTTTTCAGTCACCTCACTTGAAAACAAATAGCAAAAATGTATTTTAGCCAGTAGATACACGTCCCTTATCGTTTTTTTTACGTTTATCTGCTATGAACAATTACTTTTAATTGTTGGCTTGTTAATGTTTTAAACAGAAAACCTGAAATATAGTTACAAGCGAATGACAAATTGAATAGCTTTTTTTTTATATTTTTTTTAATTATACATAAATTTAAAAAAATATTCAATATCTTGTTGTGACTTTTTTACATTCTCATTTTTTGCATACAAAACTAATGGTTCTGAAGAAAAATAAATAAAAAGTACAAAAAATGAATAGAAAAAAGATTATTTTTCCTATTTCCACTTATATCCTGTGTGTTTAGGAAAGTAGTTTTTTTTTAGTACAGTTTATCTATATTTTGTGTATTTTTCTGCAGATCGGTTGATTATACAAAAAAAAGTCACTCAACAGAAAAGGTGTCATTTTTCTAGATCTACAATTTTTGTATGGTTCTTTTTCCAATACCGTTGGAAACTTGAATGGCAATTGGGAAATACCGATTTTTGTATCTTTATGACCGCTGCATTTAGCTTTAACGTTGAAAAAAAAAAGTTCATTGACTTTTTCTCCAAAAGAAAACTTTTGTATCAGGATTAATTTCAATTTTAAAGAATTAAATATTTTCGTATTTAATTTTTATTTGTTTGTTTATTACAATACATTATTTTCAGCTACTTTAATGTGTCTAAATAACGAAAAACTGTTTTTTTTTTAATTTTTAAATTTCAACTTTTGCCCAGTTTTTTCGGGCCTCTGTTCTGCCTTAAAGTGAAATGGTTTGAAGGCTTCAATTGTTTTCTCTCTTTTCTTTATGAGTTATGCAGAAATTTTGGAGAATCTCTCGCTCAACCGAGTATCAAATCAGGACAAAAGAATTTCGCATGAGTATCGATGTACTCATAAACGATGTAAGATAAAGCCATTATGTCGTTTATCTAAGCGTCAAGAGATTAGCTGACCTACATTCGATGTCGAGGGGACAGGGATGGAAGATCCGAGCGATTCGAGCGATCCGAGCACAGAAGGTGCAGGATAGTTTTCAGCTTGTTGGAGAACCTTTTCGTTTTTAAACAAAGAACTCGGCAGTCCTCTTGCACTACCTACCAATACAATGAACAAAGAACAATGAATAATGCACAATGCACAATAATAACCATATTACTTCCACAATCTTCGATTATAGAGCGAGAGATTTCCAAAACAATTTTTTTTCAATTTTTTCAAAATCTAACATACATTTACGATTTCTCTCTTACATGGGTAATTCTCTAGAGATAGGGTACTTTCTTGTTCAAAGGGTATATAATCAAAACTATTACGGTCGACTCTGACTTACCACATACACACTTACACATTATCAAATTCAGAGCTATCATTTATTGGCGCTAAAACTTGAATAACTTCCGGCGCCTATACGAGATATTATCTTGTGCTTCTTCTTAAAATATCCCATTTTTTGCATGTTATTGTATTATAATTAAATTTGATGGAGAATCAAATAATAAATATTTGTTGATACTTCGTGGATTTTTTTTTGTAAATTAGCGCGAGGTGGAAACTTTTTCTTCATGGGCTATGTTCAGGACTTTTCGACGAATATTTCTACCAAAGAGCGATAGCAAGGACACGTAGGGCATTTTTTCTAGCTAATATTGAAAAGTGGTCGACTCTTTTCTTCAAGTTTCCATAGCAATCCATTTTTTTAATCCTATTCACATAAAAGAAGAGAGGTGGCGATTATATCGAAACTGCGTGCGTCTATAAACTCGAAGTCTCGAAGTGAATCACGTAGTCGGTGGTCACTTAGAATCCAGAGAGAAATATTTCTCTTTATTTTTCATATAAAAAATGATTATTTATTCAAAAACATTTCAAGAAGTTTTCAATGGATTTCAAAAAATTTCAAAATGTTCCAAGAGATTTCTAGGAAATTCAAAAAATCTCTAATGAGATACAATGTTCCAAAGATTTCAAGTGATTTCAAGAGATTTTAGAAGAATAAAAAAGACTAAAGGATTGTAAAGAATTTGAAGATATTTCAAGAATTTTAAACAAGTTCTAAAAGATTTCAAATAATTTAAAAAAAAAATTCAAGAAGTTTCAGGAAATCTAAACTTTTTTTAAGATCTTTGAAATATTTATAAATGACTAAAAATCTTTTTGAATTTCATTTATACTGTTTAAAAAACTTTTAAACTCCTTTAAAATCCTCTATAAATATACTGGAAATCTTTAAAATCTTACTCACTTCAAGACTTTAAGTTTATAGAAGGAATTTTTATCGTTTATCGTTTATCGTTTTATCGTTAACCTAAAAAATGAAAATATTGAAGATTAAAAGATTTTAAGATAAAATTTGTTTAAATTATCATGAGCAGAAATTGACAAAGACGCATAATTCAACGCGCACAAGGCATTCTAGTTACTTTACAATTTCTTAATAGTTAATTATTTTTGGAAAATTAATTAATCAGGAAACTTAATTTAAAAGGAGTCTTTTCTTCTTATGTTGAGTTACGATAATAGACACTTGTACAACTTAGCTTTAACCACTTCTATTCCTTATATGCGACCATTCAAAACATGAATTTGTCTTTTTCTCTCTTTGTTCAGTTTCGAGAATTACCCATATGATTTTATTTTTATATTTTTCGTTGCATTTGTTAAATAAAAATGATTTCAAAATTTTCTTACCATGGAAAAGGCAGAGGCCAATGATATTTACTAAAAGGCCGAGTGTCCCAACTGCAACGAGCAATTCTGCTTGGTGAATTGCCTCCACTTCGATGAATCTTTTGCATGCTTCGACTGTAATACTAAAACAAAGGGCAACCAAGAAGACGGCGTTAACCAAGGCACCCAAAACTTCCGCTCTGGCCCACCCAAATGTATTTTTCGACCATTTCTTTGGCGACATCTGTAATTTAAAATATATAATATAATATATAAATATAAAAATTAACGACTATTAATTTTACAATGTGAAAATTTTCTCGAAAGCTTAACTGAAAATGTTCACACCTCCATCTCTAGATTTTTTATCAATATGTTATTTTTTCGATTTTCTTTTAATATTTGATTTCCAGCAACTATTTTTTTAGAAATTTATTTTTATCTTCAAATTTTCCTTAATCAGCAAAACTATAAAATCGTATTATTCTTGCTTAAAATTCAAGCTGAGGGTACATTGGATTAAAAATAAATACTTTCAAGAAGGATAAGAATAGCTTTCACTACTGTGAATGTAAAAAATGTTTAATTCATGATGACAATTTTCGAGTGTGTTTATTTATAGATAAGAATATTTATTTACGTTTCAAAGAGGCAATTTCTTCTTAAAACAACCATTCTTTTTGTTGCAAGAAAAAAAGAGTTAAAGCCCAGACGGAAAATAGATATAAACAATCCCATTCAATGAAAAGGGAAGTCGGCAGTAATCTACATTGAAAAACTGAAAATATTCACTTTTCAGGGACTGTAGGGATTTTTAATTTTTACAATTTTTTAAAAATCTTTCTTTATAAGAAGATTAAAAAATCTTAGATTACGGCAATCAGAAAATATTCTATAAGGTCAGAATGAAAAAAAGTAACAAT
Source organism: Synergus umbraculus (assembly GCA_900474325.1). NCBI lineage: Eukaryota > Metazoa > Arthropoda > Insecta > Hymenoptera > Cynipidae > Synergus > Synergus umbraculus. The sequence continues at coordinate 13,613 of UCOK01009155.1, forward strand.
GATTTGTAATGTTTTTTTGCTTATATTGGACCTTGAATTAGCTACGATTATAACAAAGGATGCGAAGAAAGTAACGGAAATATTACACTTATCATGACCTTCTTTTCTTGTATCAGAGAAAAAAGTTTTATGCAATCGACACGCATATGAAAACCGATCTACTTTATAAAAGAAATACGCAAATCAATGACTATTAAGTTTTATTATTACCTGACCCAGATAGAAAAGTTATTTCTCTGAATTTTTATTTTGAGAGATGCCTCTAAATTCCTATATAGAATTCAATTTCAGAAAATTTGGTTTAATTTTAGACTTTTTTTTTTCTCTTAAATTGGTAATTGGTCACTGTAATTATTGATGTATTTAATTGATTTTTTCTTTTTCTCTGTTTCAATTGGTTGACATTCTAGGAAATTTTTTATTAAAGAAAAATAGAATATTATGTATATAGAAAATGAAAACTCACCTTTACAGAAAGAAATGCAACAACTAATGCAGCTACGTCGGACAACATGTGAAAACTATCGGCAATCAGAGCCATCGAATTTGTAACGTATCCTACTATTATTTCCACTAAAAAGAAAAATGTCGTCAACCAGAGCATCGTCAGCAGACGACATTTTTTCCCCGTGTATCGTCCCATTTCTGATAATTATTCCTATAACAAACAAGAATCAAATTATTTATTCAATATAGAAGTATTGATTTTAACATTTTTGGTTGTCACTTAAATATAAAAAAAGGGGTTTAGAAGGGTTTAGAAGTTTGCGGGGGACAAGAAAACACGAAATACCATTCTTTTTTTCAAAAATTGCTGAACAAATTTTTAAAAAAGTAACTTGTGGATACGGTTGGGACAATAAAAAAAATCCATCAATAAATAATTAATTATAAAATTGTCATTAATCAACTTCAATAATTTTTAAAATAGGGGACATGTGACTCAAATTAAAATTGTGACATGGCAGATATACTTGAAAAGAATACTTATATGTATTATTTTGTAAATTTTGTATCCTAAATCGTACGAAAAGTAACATACTTTCTCATCATCGATGAGAAAGTATTGGCAAAGAAAAAATAAAAAATGACTGGCGAATTTTTTAATACAAAAAAGCTAGAGAATTGAGCAAAGGTTTTATTCTTCTTCACCGAATAATCGATCGTTCTAGATTTTCCATTGTTAACGAATGTAAAATAGTAACAAAAAATGCTGGCGAATAAACTATGTTAACACATGATGCTTTCCACTTATCTGGGTTCCACAGTTGCGGAATATCTACTTTTTACACAAGGCTCTCAATAGATTAGTTGAGTTTCAAGATACATATCGGAATTCATTAGGCAAACTGTCCCAGAATTCTGATTCCTAAATTGAAAAAGTTATTATTTACGTATTTAGATATTTTTTGAATATATATATAAAACAATTATCTAAAATAAAAATAAATAAATCGAAATTATTAACTTATAAATGATCATATTCTAAGAAATATTGACAATCTTACACTGTTTATCAATAGTTTTATTTGTGAATATTTCTTAATTACGTATATTTTAAAGAAAATAACCAATCAATGGGGGATGATGGCCATTCATGACCCTATATATATTTTCACTACGGAAATCAACACGTGTTGATTACGTAGAACTGGTTATCAAGATTTGTCTGTCTTCAAAATTCTAAGATATATTGGATTGGACAGAAATGAACTAGACACATCATAAAGGTTTTTATTATATAATAACTAATGTACCTAATTATTTAATTTATCATTTAAAGTAAAATCAAATTTCGGCAAATATAAATTCCGAAAATATAAAAATTTTGCAAAATTTAATAATTTGTTATTTTTTTTTATTCGTTATTCGTACAAATAGGAAACTACATAATTCGATAAATTTAGTGAACTTTCATATTTTCATATTTTTTCGGTATTTTTCAAAACCAGGATTCTTGATTTTCGAAAATTAGCAATTTAGAAAAGTAGGAATGGAATTGAAAATGGTAAAAAATGGGAAACTAATAATATGTATTTGAATTTGATATCAGTATTGAATATAATTTTGTTAATGTTTTCAAGAGTGGGTGTATGTAATACATATGTTTGAAAAGTAATTGTTGAGTAATGTGATTCTCGCAAAGCAAGTGATCTCACAATAGATCTCGGACAAATTGGGGCATCATTCAATGTCTGGTTAAGCAAATTATCAATACGCATTATATAGTATGTGCAGGCTTTCTATTGATGGCCTCAGACAAAGCATCATTTGATGATGATGATGATGATGATGATGATGATGAGCAAGATAATGATAAGTTCCTTGCCCGCGAACATATTAAAACTGCATTGATATGTACAATCTTTTTATTACTAAATTCGAACAATACGTTTTTAATTCCACTAATTTTCTTTCAATTCATGAATTTTTTTTCTCCGAAGACCAATCAAGTCAGGAATTAGTCAAACAGGATAACTTTAAGTTTTCGAATTAAAATTTTTTAAATTTCATTCAAGCTTTTATGAAAGTTTTGGTAGGTAGTGTAAAAATAAAATTTTCTGTAAATTTTTATATTTAATCTTTTAAACAATTTAGACGAAGTCTAAGAAATAATCCAAATAACAATAAGAACCTTTTAAATTGTTCCAAAAGTAATTCAAGTAATTTTATGTCATTTTTAGGAATCTGAAGATATTTTAAAGAAATTGTAGAGGATTTTAGGAATTATTTGGCATTCTTGTGAAATCCCTTAAAATATTTGAAAATCCTCGAAATGTTTGAAATATTTTGAATAATTAGACAAAATACCGATTTTCATGTACATATGTACATTCCCGGTTTTCAGGGTCAGTGACAATTTTGATTTTTGGAACGTCATATGAAATTTAAAAAAAATCAAATCGAACTCATCCAGAATTGCATATTTAATACGGTTTTTATAATAATTTAAAAAATTCAGTTTGTTGTTTTTAGTAACAAAATAACAATGATAACCGTCAAAAAATTATACAAATTTATATTATGTAATGATTCTAAAAAACAAAACAAAAAACCGAAAAAACTCTTAAATATTGAAATTCCATAAAACAAATAAAATTCGACTTGTTATATTTGTGTAAATACACTTTGATAAAAATAAAATCCGAATCTTAGAAAACATAACCATAAAATATATAAAGAATTCTATTCTTAAAAAAAAAAAGAATTTCCTATTTTTTATAAAAGTATTATTTTGACTCAATTCCTAATTTTGAATTTGACGATTCATCGAGAATGAATCACAAGGATGAATAAACGACGTGTCCTTACAAGAATTAAAAATCGACAAACAGAATGAAAAGAACTAAAAGCAATAAGAGTAGCAAAGAACGAGAAAATCGACTGCTGGATTTCTAAGAAAAATTTCGGAGCAGACAAAATTTTCAATCACTATTTATTGAGATTTGGAAAAATGGAAATTGGATTAAAATGACTTACTTGCTTTTTTCTTTTTCTGTTTTGAACGAGAGAGAGACGAACTTGTCAAGTTCTCTAAAAGTTTTTTCAAGATTTTTGTCAAGTGAAGGCGTTCGAAGAATTCCTATACGAAATGTTTATGAACATGTTAGATTCACGCTTTAAATGTCAAGAAAATTGATAAAAAAGTAGAGCTCGTGGCTCTGTCGATGCTAGGAAATGTCACTCCATTGTCAATTAAGTCCGCGATGGAAATGGACGGGAAATGCAACACGGATTTCTTCACATTTGTAGGTTCACCATCGCTCACTTCACAGACAACTGATTTTCGAAAATTTTACATTCACACCAAAGACCAAAGTACTTGTAATTCCAGTTGTGTCCTTGAAAAGTTCGTAATACGATTGCCATTTTTTAGATGGCACTACCAGTATAGTGATGCCACAGGGTTGTGCGCCACCACATATACCTTAGGAAAATTCATGAGGTTTTTGACGTAATTTACGTACGTATATTATGTCGAAAACACCAAATTCATTTGGAGTGGGGGGTTTTATACGTATAATACGTAATTTACTCACCAACCCTGCTCTCTTCTCCCACCTCCTGTGCAACCCTGCTTGAGATCCCTGGGAATGTTGGGATATGATACATTTTTACCTGATTTTTCATCATTTTATCATCATGATCATGAAATAAATAATGCAATTAAGCGAAGTGACAATTATCAAAACTTTTATAAAATAAATAAACTTTGTTTAATGTAGTATAGTACATGGCACGAAAACTTGCAAAACTGTTATTCAGTCTATTTAAATCCGGATGTTTAACTTGTTTTGTCCTTAACTATGTTGGAGATTTTGTTTTGGTAAGTAAATTTCAAAACAGAAATTAATTAAATTAAAAAAGAAGTAATTTAAAAAGATTTTTTGGTGGTTGAATAGGTTAGATGTTTTAGATTTTTGCAATTTTTGAGGCAAATTTGAGGTTAGATTTGTTTACACAAAACCGCATATAGAATAAAATGACATATAGAGAAGAAACTTATAGGGTTGTCACTCTGACTGGCCGGTAAGCCGGTTTGACGTTTGATCGGCGAAATGTTTTGAGGCCGGCTATCGGCTGTCCGGCTGAACTGAGACGCGAAAAAGCCGGCGGAACTTTCGTACAATTTTTAAAAGTTTTTCTGTTTTATTATATGAATATGTAAGAGTTTAAACCAAATACTATACGGATTTAAGTGTTTTGATGTGCAAGTTACATGAGTTTATCAAAAGGATTAAAAATAGAATATGTAGTTGAACGTACATTCTTTATTTATTTTAATTTTTTGAAAACGATTTTATCTTCCCCGCTCCCGTTTAATCGAACTGCCGGCTGAAACCTGCAAAAGCTGCAAAAGAAGGGTGATGGCAATCCTAAACGTATAATCTATATATGTATTTGATATGTCTTGATTTTACCATTCATGTTATTTTTACTGGAATAATATTATAATTTGTTTAGTGTACTGACTCGTCCATGGAGCCGACCATACGAAATGGCGATATTATTCTTGTGGAATACATGGCGTTACCAAAGCGATATGATAAAGGCGACATAATTATTACAAAGAGTCCAGCTAATCCATTTTTTTATACGTGTAAAAGAATTATTGCTTTGCCTGGCGACAAATTGTACCGTAAAAATTCTTTGCGATATGTGAGTTTTTCAGAAATTGATAAAATAGTTGAATATTCCTGACAAAGGTTTCGGATAGAAAAATTTCTATTCTTCTAATTCCGTTTCATTCCAAAAGTCTGAAGCCACCAATGCCAATTTTATTCGAATCGATCAATCAATTCATTGAACTGAAAGTGTTTGTTCGCTTTGATTTGGATTGGAATGCTACAGGGTTCAGATTAATTGTCCTCGGATTTGCTCGAATATAAGATTCGGAATTGCTCGCAGAATGACTTGGATTTATTCTGATAGGATCTCTACCTGAAGCTTTTGCCTGAGATAAACGACAAAATACTTTTATCAAATTTGTTTAATTTTTGAATTTCTATATTCTTCATAGGTTCCTACAGGACATGTTTGGTTAGAAGGTGATAATTCTGAGTCTAAGGATTATCAAACTTATGGACCAGTTCCTCTGGGTTTGTTGACTGGACGTGCAGTGTGCATTTTATGGCCCTTGACTCATATTTCACGCCTTTTTAAAACAGAATATCAAACTCATAATGTTGTTCACTGTAAATAATTTTTTTTATTATCGCTAATGTTAGCCTTGCTATTATTTTAAATTCACAGTCAATGTTTCTTAAAATTTGTTAGAATGCTAAATACAAATTTTATTCATGAAAATATTTTATTTAATTATGTTATAAGAATTATTAATAACTAGATTCCATTATTATTAATAAATAATTGTATTATTAATTTTATACCTAGATAATGTAAAAGAATTTTAATTCTCATAAATTCACTTAATTAAATTACGAAAGTTACGTTAATGGCCAAAATACACGCTCGCCGAAGTGTCGAAACGTTTCCGTGTTTACATAAGAGTAAAAGAGATGGAGAGTTCTTATTATCCAATTTTTCATGCTCTATCTCTTTTACTCTTATGTAAACGCGGAAACGTTTCGACACTTCGGCGAGTATTTTTAAATTAAATTTTCAATTTAATTACATACAGTAATTATAATTATAGTAATAGTAATCATACAAAGATGTCAAAAATTATTTAAAGCTTGGAAATTAATCTAAGTGAAATAATACTACATAAAAAAATTTATTAAATATTTGAGTAAATGAAGGCTTGTTTATAAGATCAAAAATTTTAATAACTCCAAACTATTTAACGACGAAATATTCTTTCTATGACAAAATTTCTTTTATTAATATATAAATGTAGTTTTCAATACATAATATTTTAGCAAGTCACCATTTCTAATTTCTTAAATCGAATCTTTTGCCATTTCACTTATATTAAATCGCGAAATGAGTTAACATAACGTCATACATTCGATTCATATCGGGACTTTTAATATAATAAAATATACAGGTATCAGAATCAAAATCAAGAAGTCTTACCTAAATAAACTTGTTTTACATCAGTCTAACAGATTTCATAACCCATACCAAATGCTTCGAAAAATGCCTCGATGTTCAGTCTTTCATTTAACTTACAATTCGAATTACATGCCTATGCCGCTCATTCCTCCCATGCCACCCATACCGCCCATCGAAGATTCTGATTCTGCTTTCGGTAGATCGGCAATAACGGCTTCAGCCGTTGTCAGTAACGATGCAACACCAGCAGCATCGGTAAGAGCTGTTCGTACTACTTTGGTTGGATCAATAATTCCTTTCTCGATCATATCTACGTATTCGTCATTTAAGGCATCATAGCCAAGGGTACCTGAGGAGACTTTGGCTACAACCATACCCGCATCTACACCTGCATTCTGTGCTATTTGCAAGCATGGCATACGTAAAGCTTGGGCTACAATTTGGACTCCAGTTTCTTGGTCTTTGTTGGCAACCTTAAGTTTTTCCAATGAAGGTATGCATCTCAAGAGCGCAGTACCACCTGTAATGGAATATAATTATATTCAATTATAAAAGCAAATGATGTTAATAAGTACAATCAGGATTGCTACTGAAGTCAGGTTTTAAAATACAGTGCAGTAAATACATTGAATTATTAAAATTAATAAATGCTCACCACCGGGAACGATGCCTTCTTCGACGGCAGCTCGAGTTGCATTCAAAGCATCATGGACACGATCTTTCTTTTCATTAACTTCTACTTCGCTACTACCCCCAACTTTTAGGACAGCAACACCAGAGGCAAGCCTTGCTAAACGTTCTTGTAATTTTTCTTTCTCATAATCAGATGTTGTGTTTTCAATTTGATCTCGAATTTGATCTGCTCTCTTGTCAACATCATCTTTTTTACCTTTACCTTTTAAGAATAGGGTGTCATCCTTAGTAATTACAACTTCACCCACACTACCTAAATCACTTAACTGAAAACCATAATTATAAATTATTTTCTTAACTATATAGGTTTGATTCAAACATAAGAATGAAAATGAGTTATTATATTTGATTGTACAGATAAATGTTAATTACCTGAACATCCTCTAGTTTAATGAAATTGGCATCATCTCCAAAAACAATTCCTCCAGTAGAAACCGCCATATCTTGAAGAGTTGCTTTTCTGTTATCCCCGAATCCAGGTGCTTTTACAGCAGCAACTTGTAATCCTATTTTCAAACGATTTACAACTAAAGTAGAAAGGGCTTCTCCGTCAATATCTTCAGCAACAATGACAAGTGGTTTACGCTGTGCATTTGCAATTTCTAGAGCTGGAATAATGCTTTGTACGGAAGAAATTTTTTTCTCACTGAATAAGACGAGTGCATCTTGAAATTCAACTTTTGCTCCTTTACTAGAATTCATAAAATATGGACTAATATATCCACGATCAAATTTCATTCCTTCTATCACTTCTAATTCGTCATTGAGAGTCTTTCCATCTTTAACGGTTATTACACCCTCTTTTCCAACTTTCTTCATAGCAGCAGAAATTAAATTACCAATAGCGATGTCGCCATTTGCAGATATGGTAGCTACTTGAGCAATTTCATCGGGTGTTGTGACTGGCTTACTCAAATTCTTTAGTTCTTCTTTCACTAGATAAACAGCTAGCATTACGCCTGAAAACAAAGAATTCTATTTAAAAAAAAAATTAAAAAGCTGTTAAAACAAAAATTTAGATTGAATTACGATATGTCCCTCTGCTGAATAGTTAATAATAAATCAACTTACCACGCCTAATTTCAACTGGATTAGCTCCCTTGCTGATTTTGTCAAACCCTTCTTTAGCAATCGCCCTGGCCAAAACTGTTGCAGTTGTTGTTCCATCACCAGCTTCTTCATTTGTATTATTAGCAACATCTTGTACAAGTTTTGCCCCAATATTTTGAAATTTGTCTTTCAGTTCTACACCTTTAGCTACTGTCACACCATCCTTAGTGATTTTAGGACTTCCCCAACTTTGTTCAAGGATTACATTACGTCCTTTTGGGCCCATAGTGACTGCAACTGCATCTGCCAAAATATCTACTCCTTGTAACATAAGAGCTCTGACTTCAGATCCAAAACGTACATCCTTTGCGTATGTACGCACTACAAGGTGTTTTTGAGACAAAGCAGCATTTCGTAATACACTTGGCAGTCTGTACATCTCTTGAGATTAGAATAAATACTTATCACGTTATAGTAATTATGGTATTGATAAAAAACGTACGAAGATACTCTCTACTACACACTATATATTATATATTATATATTATATTATAGTAAAAAAAAGAAGGCATAGAAAAATCTCGAATCAATCGAACTCGAAAAATATTTATCGATCGATATGATGGCGGGGTGGGGGGAGCCGGCCGGCCGGCCGGCCGCCATATTCCATTTACCATATTGGCAGAGACAGAGATAGATTAGATGTAGAAAAGAACATAGAAGGCACGCCAGTGGAATTAATTTATTATTAATAATTCATAATTAATTTTATACACTTGACCCTCCCAATATTAACGAAATCGGGAAATAGACCCTCCCAATTTTAGTGAATTTTAGTGATTTATTTTTCAAGCGATTGATACATATGTATGGGAATTTTTTCTCGAATTAGTTGGTAACCCTGAGTCCTAAACGTCCTCACGGTCCGTATACACAGGTCCAGAATCTCTGGTGGTGGGAGGAGACTCGCGTTTTAAACAGGATTAGAGCTTCAAAAAGTGGCCACCAAGTAATCAAGTATAGAGCGTGATGATCGAAAAGTGTATGGTTTGTTTACATGCGTCTACACGTAACCTCTTTTAGTTTCTGATAAAATTGTTCAAATATATCAAAAAATAGATTAGAAAAAACCTGATGTATTTTTTAACGGAAATAAATATTTCTAATAACAGAATAAATGTATACGTCGTGATGTATGCGACCGTGATCAGAACACACTTTTAGGTTAGTAAACAAACCATATACTTTTGGATCATCACGCTCTACTCTTGTGGCCACTTTTGGAAGCTCAAATCCTGTTCAAAACGCGAGTCATCGCTCCAATGCCCCCACCACCAGAGATTCTGGACCTGTGTAT
>UCOK01009156.1:0-23566 GCA_900474325.1 Synergus umbraculus
TATATATATATATATATATATAAATTAAAATTTATTTCATCCTAGCTCCTTCTTAAAATTAAAAATTAATTAATTAATTTAAAAAACTACTTGTCTAAGGGGGTCCACTAACGTGGACACTTGCCTTTCTTATTTGAAATCACCAATAAATTTGATAATTTTTATATGAAGAACATATAACATCTATAGTGCAAAACACACAACGACTGATTTTTAGACTCCAATTTAAATGCGTACTCCATGCTTATTTAGATTATCTCACAAACAGACGGAGGTATCCAATTTTTTCATGTTTGAAATCCTTTTCGATTCCAACTTTCCCTTATAATTCTCATGAAAATTAAACTTTTTAAATTTATTTTTCACCAAAGTATTTTGCAGCAATGTATGCAAAGCTTCTTTTCTATAAAGGGCTTTCTCAAATTGCTGTAATCCTCAATCTTTTATATAGTTTGAGATTTCTTAACGTAAATGTGGAAGGAAGGTGATATTGCAAATCCAGCTTATGCTAATTTATATTATGCTGATTTTATGTTATTATCTATCGGTTCATAGAATAATATGCAGGATACATAATACATTAATGCATATAGATATTATAATCTTTTGCCTATGTATATCCCTAGTGACAGCTTCGGATTGAAATACATTCCGAAATTTGTATCCGAACCAAACAGTTTCATTCCAATCTAATCCGAAGGAAGTTTTAATTTGGAATTAACCTGAAACCTATTCAAAAGCAAGCCGAACCTTTAATCCGAATGAATCCGCCAATCCGCATTAATCCGAATTAATAGGAATAAATACGAATTTATCCGAATTTTTCGGAATTATTCAGATTAATTCAAATAGACCAGATTAATTCCGATTACGTCGGATTGAAAGTCCTGATTCACGGGATTAATTCAGTTTGACTGGATTTATCCGGATTGAAAGTTCGGATTCCTTTTGAATGGGCTTCGGATTAATTCGGATTGAAAACTTCTTTCGGATTAGATCGCAATGAAACTGTTTGGCTCGAACACAAATTCCGGAATGATTCGGAAAGTTTCGAATTGATTCGGAATGAATTTCAATCCGGAGCTTTCGCTAGGGATGTTAAATTTGAGGTCATATGGATCAGGTTTTTTTAATCGTAAATATTTTTATAATTCTTGCTTCAAATAAGGATTTTTTTCACTATATGAACATCTGAATTTTTTAAAATGATTAAAAGCTAATAATAAGGCTTTCAGGAACATCCACAATAAGTTTCAGGCATTTAAGGGTTAAAAAAATATGCTAATAACAATCAAATCAATAAAGGCAAAATACTTGAGCCTTATTCTTATATCGACAAATAAAAAAGTTTATTGTTGGATCCTCGCACGCAGCAGTGATAAATATGAATTTATAGCTTTTATCTACCATAAAAATATGACTTTTACTATTCTCGTAGTATGCGACCGTGTCAGTTTTGAAATTTTAGAGAATTTCTCTTTCAGTTTAAAAAATTTTTTAATCTCTATATAAGTCAACAATTTTTTTAATGTAAATTCTAAGTCTTTGTGGCTTTTTACTGAATTTTTTAAGAAAAAAATTCTGGCAAAATTTCTCGCATGTTCAATATTAGTTATTCTAGTATTAGAAAAGTGTCTGTGTACTCTATGCTCATCAAATATTGGAATCATGCCACGTCTGCTTGCTTGCTAATGGACTTAATCGACGTATCGTCAACGTCGATGTAAACAGTACCTGCTTGCTTTCGAACTAATTAGCAAATTTTTTAGATCTATTTATCCCAAAATCGTAATAGAATTTGTAAAAATATCAAGCAAAAAATTTATCAATTTTTACTAAAAAGTACTTTTTAGTCCATAGAGGGAGTAAAAATTAGCACTTTATCATCTCTTCATATGAGTAATGAAAAATCGCTGAAATCATGCATTTGTTGTAAAAAATATTATATGCAACTTCAATGTTGTTAGCGATTTTTTTCTCATCAAAATTTGTGTTCAGTTAACATGCGGGCACTTAATTATGCAATAATTGTATTAATTAACGTCTTGTTTGCAATATAACTAGGATATGGTTGTTTGAAACGTGATCATTGACGCAAGCCTCGGGCTTTGTTTTGAAACAAAATAAATTGAGTTAGGTCCACCGAGAGAGAGAGAGAGAGAGTTCAATCAAGACCGACTCAATGAAACTATGTATCGATAAAACGCATTTTCAATAGCTTTTTATGCAAATGGATTCAACATTGCAATCACAAATTTGGTTTTCTCTCAAATCGAATTCTATGAAAAACAATGATGTGCATTTTGTTCTCACTTTATTTATAAAATTCAGGGGTGGATCGAGAAAATATTTTTTGGGGGAGTCCAAATTTCAAATAGTGATGCAATATCGAAATGAAAACATCGATATTTTCGATATCGATATTTCTAGCATTAAAATATTGATATATCAACGGTATATCGACTTGAAAATATCGATATATTCCAAATTTTACAAAATATTTTGTTAATAATTGTTAATTCCTATTTTTCAATAAACAATTAAGAAACAGTAATTTTTAATAGAATTTATTTATATAAATTTAATAATCAACTTTTTCAGTTTCTATTCAGTCAAAACAACACCAGCGTCCAGGGTACGTGTAAAACAGTAAAGCTTTAACAGCAGTTTCAAGTGCTTCAGCATCGGTGAAGCATTTGAAACTGACAAATTAGGTGGATCTAATCTCAAACCTTTCCGATTTTAGCAAAACGAAACTTTTTTTTCATTATATAAACTAAAAAAACCCAATACATCTCTGTTTTAATGTTGTCTAATATTTCTCAAAGTTTCACGACAAAATATTTACTTTTGCGACTGTATAATTGGCTTATTTGAAAATCAATATAATCGAAAATGTTTCCAATCACATTTAAATTTGCTTATGTGGTAAGTGCCTCATACCATCACATTGGACACAATTCAAAAAATGGAAAATAGTTGATATCGATAATCGGACATCAATATCGATATGTATGATTGATACATCGAGATAGTCTCCAAGTGGGCACGAATAACTCAAGACGTTTTAAGGACGTTCTAAAAACGTCTTTAAATTTCGTGCGCACTGGGCTAATATCGATTTTAAGGGCATATATTACTTACCCGTTCCCTACCTTACCGACATTTTTTTCTCTGTAACGCTACGTCTACATTTATTGAGATACCACATTGAATATTTCTATATTTGAAGCTAAAGCCTTAAGGTACGTTTGTCTGGTCCTAAATATTGACATTTAAAAAAAAAAAAATTTTTTTCAAAAAATTTTTTTTTTATTTTACAAAAATTTAAGACCAGACATACATACATTAGCATGTTTTCTTTAATTTTATAAATTTCCAATTTGATATCTTTATAAATGTAGACGCAGCATTACAGATAAAAAAATGTCGGTAAGGTAGGGATCGGGTAAGTAATACATGCCCTTAAGGGGTTTAGATACACTTAGAAATTTCAGAAAATCGATTTTTTTTATTGCATATACTGAAAGTACAACATTGCAAAAGTATTCTCGGAATTTTTCAAATCAATCCGAGCAGTATTTTTCAAAATATAAGACTTAGAGTGGAGTCGCCACTGAAAAAATGAAAAATGGAACAAAATTAAAAAAAAAATTTTTTTAAATAAAAATAAATGTTGCTGCAGCTGATAAGGTGAAGGAAGATACCCTTTATGGACCCGGAATCGATAATTCAGGGTAAGTTTAAAAATAATTTGTTTATTTGCATACTAATTTTATTGTATTCAAAACTTTAAACGCGTTTTTCTCGAAACCACGTTTTCGAAGGCGGTGATCACTGTAACTCCAAAACGAATCAACCGATCGACTTGAAATTTATATCACTGATGTAAAATATAATTATCCACCAGATGGACGAAGGATTTTGAGATTCCATTAATAGTTTTTTTTTTCTCCTCGAAAATATGACCAAAATTTAGGTCGAAAAAAAATTTTTGACTTCGAGCATGTGCCATTTTGTCAAAAAAAAATTTTTTTTAAATCCATCGTCCAACCGGAGCCAAATCCTATTTACTAACTATCGCAACAATTTTTTTTGATTTCGGATGATCCAGTGATGAGCAATCATGATCACCGTAAACGACCTTCTTTGTGGACCCTTCGCAGACTGGCCATATTTCGTTCATTTTTTACTTTTTTTATATGAATTTTTTTTACAACTGGCCAAAATGTGAAGCTTTTATGTGGTAAAATATTAAGATTCTAGAATAAAAAACTTTTTGTAGGGAATTTTTCAAAAAATCCATTTTTTTGCATTCTAAGTGTATCTAACCCCTTAAAATATCGAATATCCAAGTCAAAATATCGATATTTTGATTTCGGTATTTTGCATCACTAATTTCAAAGTCAAGATAAACTTTTCTCAATACTTAATGAATGAATTGTGTAGCACAAATTTTTTACGAAGTCAAATATTTCGGGGGGGGGGGGGGTCCGGACACCCAGGTCACCCCTCCTGGATTATTCCTTGATAAAATCGAAATGAATTTTGAATAACATCATCTTTTCAATCATGAAAGAGTCAATAAGAAAAAGTTGCAAGTGTAATTACTCAAGTAATAAAAATCAATTGAGTCAATAGCTTTCTGTTGTACAATTTAAAAGTCTACAAAGTCTTTTGTGTTTGAAAATATATTTATATTTCATAACTTACCGTATTTTATTTCATGTCATTTCGCTCCTTCTCGACTTTACACACGAAAATTATACATATCGTGTTTCCTTTGACGATAAAATCAGACTTGTCAAATAATTCCTTCCTGTTTGAATTGTCTGAAATACATAACAATAGCTAGCGGTGAATTGAATATGTTCGTTTTAGACTGCAATTACAATTTTCTTTTTAAAGCAGTTTCTACGCTACTCCAGTTAATTAATAAGGTTGTTTCAGAGTTGTAGATATAATAATTTTTGAATACATAATTTTAATTTAAACTCAATGTGAGTTAAAAATTGGTTATCTGCTGAGTCGTTTAACAAAAAAAATTATTAAAAATTGAAGGTGGGAAACATCTACTCAAATTGGTGTCACGTGGATGTCACGTGACTTAGAGGTTCTCATAATTATTAAGGACGTTGGACCTAAGTGTTAAGCTTAGGATTCCATTTTCCATTTTACTCAACGAAAATAATAGAGAAATATTTTTTCCCTCTGTACCGCTAATCTTTTTTCAAATATAAGGCTGCATACAGAGCGAAAAAATATTTAATTTCTATACTTTTTGCATAAAACTAGGAAATCAAAATCTAACTTCAAAATTGAATATTTTCATTTTACTTAAAAACATTTGAATTAGATATTTTATCGTTCTGTACGGATAATTCTAGTTAAAAATTGATTAATTCTACGGAAGCGAAAAAATTCCAATTTTAATACTTATTAAGTAAAATGAGGAAATCGAGGCTTTTGATTGGAACTTGGCTCCAACACCCTTAATATGACGATGTGTGGCAGTGTGGCCACTGTGTGTAGAGGTGAGGCCACGGTCTCGTGTCAATTCTGATTATTTTTATTTGATAGCTTTATTTATTAGGGCTTATGTGACAAAAAAAGAAAACTTTTGCAAAAATGTATTTTTATATTTGTCAACTTTGTTTCTTTTTTTGTTATTTTTTTAATAACAAGAAATTCTATATCAAAGAAGTGAAAAATAATCTATATTGCTATAAGTTATCAAGTGAAATCTTTTGAGAATACTTACGAAGTCACAATTACTCTTAAAATACTCCGATACCATTAATTTATCTACTTTCAGTAGATTTCCGCTATTGGTTTTTACGAAACCCTAGTTTGGCATTTCTTTAAACAATATTTTTACTTCTATTTGCATCGTGCACATAACCAAAGCAAAATATTGGCAGACCAAAACATAATCGAGAATCACTGAAAAATAAGCTGTGATTGGTTGAAAATCCGACCTCTATGACGTCAGAGTGGCCCTCCAATCGAAATCGTGATAGAAAATTCAAATTTCAACATTAAATAAAAAATAGTAAACAATATGAAAAAAATATTTTATGGGCGCTTTTAAAATTAGAATTTTATAAACTATAAGATCCATTTATTCGGTGGCTGATATCTAACTTTCGAAAAAAACGCTATTGACCTGTGAAAATCTTGAAATTCAATATTTTAAATGGAATTTTGGAGCAATGTTATCTCGTGTATATACTGGTACAATTTTGTGCCAATTGTACTTGGCACAAAATGTTTGTTAACGTTCATGGAAATGATCGCTATTATCCTATTTCGCAAAGGGCAATTATTTTGTGCCTATGTGCGTCAGTGGATTCGTACTTGTTCGAGATCTTCTGTTTGAAATTGTTTGAAGATTGAAATACACTCCTTTTGCGCATCACTCTGCAACTTCTATGACAACTTCTATCTTCTACTCTGTAATGAAATTGCGAGATTTACTCGGTTAATAACCAATTTCAATAAAACTCTACGGCATAAGTTCACTGCACAAGGATCCACTCGTTTATGCTACTTTATTGGCAAGGAGGCAGTTAACAGTATAATAAAGTATTTGACGTCAGTCCAAGACTTTTTTTTAAATTTATTCACGACACTTTAAACACCTTTAAAATTCTTAAATAACAGTAAAAAAGTATTTATTTCTTCATTATTTAGTGCGGACTCAAACACTCGATTGCTCAAAATGTCGATAAATGTCAGTAACAGGAATCTAATAATAAAATTTGAACATAAAATCATGCGTTCAAAATATGAATTAATACTTATAGTTACGAAAAATAATAATCCTGACCATGTCGCTTGGTCAAAATAATTTTTGTTGAGTATAATATTTTATTTTGTACCCTAAAACGAATACCAGGTGTCCCTCGCCGATTTGATTCTTCCTGATATATATTGTAGTACTCGAAAAACTAAGCGACACGTATTTTTTTATCTGCGGAAAAACACTTTAAGGGGGTGAAACAGCCCCTCAAAAATAGGGGTCTCAAGTGCCGATTGCATAGTTTTGTGAAATTGATTTCGATCAAAGTACCTACTGGAAAAGTTTTCTCGTGATGAAAAATGAATAACGTAATTTTTCCATAAAAAAAAGAAACAAAAATGAGGGTATAAACCACCCCTAGATATTTTTAAAGTTGAGCTAAAAAATTTTTAATTCACATTGTAAAATTGAAAAAATATATTTTTTGCACTTGGGGCAAAAATAAAGATGTGTTTAGCCAAAAAAAAATTTTTTTTAAATTAGTGGGATAACTACCCCTAAACGCTTTTTATTTTTTGTCTGTGCTAATGTATATGTTCCATACACGAATGTATTATTTTTCTATATAAAATATGTATACTTCTTAATGATTTTTTGTATAAAAATAGTTTTGGGGTATTTACCCTCCTCAATGCTGTTTTTTTCTCTTAAAAATAGATTAATACCTTCATCCTCTATTTTCTTTTTTTTTTTGCAACACGTATTTTTTCGCATTTTTTTTCTCGATTTTAGGTTTATTTTGCAATTTTATACATAATTTTTTTGTTGGGTTGGAGGGGGTTTACCCCCGTGTAATTTTATAATTATTTTTGAATGTACTCTATTTCACTTCCATCGTTATAAAACTAATTTCCCGGTTTTTTTTGTATATGGAAAGTATATATTATCACAAATACAAAATAAGAAGTGTTTAGTGTTAGTAATCCCACTAATTTAAAAAAAAAATTTTTTTGGCGATACACGTAAACTTAATTTTTTTCCCAAGTATAAAATACATGTTTTTTAAATTTTACAATGTGAATTAAAAATTTTTTAGCTCAACTTTAAAAATATCTAGGGGTGGTTTATACCCTCATTTTTGTTTTTTTTTTTTATGGAAAAATTACGTTATTCATCTTTCATCACGAGAAAACTTTTTCAGTAGGTACTTTGATCGAAATCAATTTCACAAAACTATGCAATCGGCACTTGAGACCCCTATTTTTGAGGGGCTGTTTCACCCCCTTAAAGTGTTTTTCCGCAGATAAAAAAATACGTGTAGCTTAGTTTTTCGAGTACTAGAATATATATCAGGGAGAATCGAATCGCCGAGGGACACCCTGCAGACTTCCTTGTCAGTACAATATAATAAAACTGGAAATCTTCGACATTTATGATTTATACATTATACATATTATATAATTTCTGTGTTGAATTGAAAAGTATCTAAATAAATATAGTTTCAAAATTAAGCAAAAATTCTGGTTTTAATTTCAATCCTCAGCACAGGAACAAAGACCCTGGCAAGGGTCGGCAACATCAATTTGATGACTTTACAACATGATGCGTAGTGTAGGTAGAGCATTCTGGTAATTGGCGATTAAATGCTAATTGCTCAAGTCGGGACCCAGACAAAATCCAGGTATGCTACCCTCATCCTTCTCCACCCATGCCTTACTACAAAGAACTTTATGAGTAAATTTTTGGAGGGGCCAATTTTGTACCTCTTCAACAGAAGTATTCCAGAGAGGTATTCAGTTTTCAGACATCAGTCGTCAGTAATCCAAACTCCAGAGAGAAAGACATCAGTTCTATTTCACAGTGTGTTCAATCTACATCCGGATAGTTTTCTTCAAAGTATAAAGGTACGTTTGTGTATTTTTTTAAAAAGAGTCAACAATAATAAAACGCTTATATTTTTATATATTACGTATATGTATTTCTTTTAATTCCGTCATCATCATCTAAGGCAGAATTTTTATTCAGTTTCAGTTTACAATGGAGTTGCCATCGCGTTCAGAATTAGCGTTACTCTCCAATGTTCAACTTGGAGAAGTAGGAGAAGTTAAAGCTTCTTTAAAAAAAGGTGTTAATATCAACGCCCGTAGTGTGAGTTGCGGTGATACTGCTCTTCATTTTGCAGTCGCTGAACAAATTTCGCACCTATACCGCATCGACAATTGCCCATACATAAAAATCGCGAAAATTCTTTTAAAAAAGGGTGCTGACTTCAATTTCCCCAATTATCATGGCGTGACTCCACTGCAACTAGCTTTGTTGGATGGGGAAATTGAGATGGTTCACATACTTCTGAGTGAAGAATCAGACTATGAAAAAATTCTGAAAAGCAGAAAACGAGACTTAAGTCTTCATAATCGAATTGAAATTATTGTTGCTTACTTGTTAGCGAATAAAACCTTTAAGATGACTGCTAGTAATTATCCAATTCTTCTGTCATTTGTGCTAAAGTATGGAGACGAAAAAACCTTTGTGACGATTTTAGAAAACAAAGTAAAAATCAACATTAATACTATTGTAACTGCAATGAGGTCTCCACTTATTCATTTAATTATTAAAAAAGGTTCCCTTCAGATTTTGAAACATCTTGTTAACCATGGAATTGATATCGAAAAAACTGACATCGATGGTAAAACTGCTGTTCATGAAGCAATAAAGCAAGGTAAGATGGAACACTTTCTCTATCTTCTCGAATGTGGTGCTTGTGTTTCATGTGAAGATTTTCAAGGGAGAACTCCTCTCCATACTGCTGCTGAACATGTGAGATCAGAGAAAAAAATTATTGAAATGATGGATCTGATTTTAAGAAAAGGGGTTGACGTTAATGTTAAAAGTCAAGTGGATGGAAAGACGCCACTTCATGTAGCTTGTACTCAATTGTATAATCTTGAAACCGTAAAATTCCTTGTAGAAAAGGGCGCCGATTTGTATAGTAAAGACATATATGGTGAAACTCCTTTACATCTAGCAATGAAATATAATGTTCAGGAAAATTTAATAAAGTACCTCTTGAACCTGAAAGCAGATGTTAATGTTTTAAATGGAGACGGAGAAACTCCTTTGTCAGCCGCTGTGTGCATCTATGATATCGAGGATAATAATGTAAACATTCTAGCTGCTCATATAGCAAAAATGATAGTCAGTAACTTACATGTCTGTGCGGAAAATTTAAATGCGATTAAACTCATCCAGTGAATTATTATTATAATAATGTAAATAATATATCGATTTATATTCACTTATTGTAGTATAAGCATCTGTATATTATATGTATACAAGAAATAAACGAAAATTTTTAATTAAATATGCTTTAATTAAATCATACTTCCTTTTCATTTATACTTAAAATATTTTTTACCATAATGTTTTGAAAAATTTTCTCACCAATTTTTTATTTAACCAGCAATTATGATTGCTGGTGAAATAAAATGATGATTTTCTTCTTTTTGTACACCTTTTGCTAGAATACAAAATAATCGAGAAATTTATAATTTTTGAAATATAGAAACTTATAATCTCTTGTCTAATTTCAGTCGTCTCTCTAAATTTCATAAGATTCTTTAAAATCCCTTTAATATCCTTCAAAATTCTATGAAGTCTCATTATATCTCTTAAAAACTCCGAAATTTCACGAAATCCATTAAAATTTCTGACAATCCAACAGAATTTCGTAAAAACCCTTGAAAGTCCTTAAAAAATAACTTAATATCTCCTAAAATATCGTAAAATATGTTACAAGTATTTAAAATTTCATGAAATTCCGTAAAATTCCTTGAATCCCTTAAAAATCTTTTAAATTACTTAACATCCTGTACAATATCTTATTTACATTTCCTAAAATTACTTAATATTCTTTAAAATTCCAAAAAAAATGTATGGTTATATTCCTTAAAATTACGTAAAATTACTTAAAATTCTATAAAATCTTACGAAATTTCTTTAAGTTTCGTAAAATCACTTGAGATTCCTTAAAATTACTCAAAAGCCCATAAAGTCTCAAAGAATCTCTTAAAATTTCTGAAAATAAAAGTCCTGAGAATGCCTTAAAATTACTTAATATCCCATGAAATCTTATGAAATCCCTTAAAATTACGGACAAATACCAAACTCTGACGTTACGAATTACCGACCGGACAATGTATGTATTTCTTTTCCACCTTCTTATTTTTAAACTAAGTAAAATATCTCGTTGAAAATTTGAGAGATGAAAGAAAATATATTAGCCGACGGCTGTCTCGTACTTTGGAGCTCATATTTTGCATTAAAAACATATTTTTCATATATTTTTTATGTCCAGCGTCCACTATAGCAGACCATATGATGATTTACCAGGATTTACAAAGATTATATGGTCTGCTATAGTGGACATGGAAAATTGATGAAAAAAATATTTTTCATGCAAAATACGAGCTCCAAGGGACTAGATAGCGATCGGCTAATATATTTTCTTTCATTTTTCAAATTTTCAACGAAATTGTTTTAGCACTACGCCTAGTTTGACGTAGTGAACTTCGAAAATTGGATTAAAAATAATAATTGATGTGCTATGAGAACACGAGCTTGTTATTCTATCGATAATTGCTTAGTATCTGAAGATGAAGTACAAAATTTAGGTTGATGCAAATATAAAACTATAATGGAAAAGGAAATACAATTTCAAATGCAGGTATAATACACGATCCTTCCCCTAACATCATTACTGGAATTCCCCAAGATTTTATTACTTTAGGAAACAAATGAGAAAATCGTAGTATGGTCAGGATTGAATTGGTTCAGGATTAGTCTATATTAATGGCCTCATAAACAACCTTAATCCTAAGCTATCCCAAAAGTAAGTACAAACTTTTTCCTGTCTAAAATGCAATAAACTGTTTATCCTTAAAGTATATTAATCCTAATCAGTCACCGTACGAAAATACTGAATGTGATAGTTATAGAAATACATTGAGAAATTTACTCTAAATATTATAATTTGAATAATTACGTATTGTTAGGACGTAACAGAAATATTTTACTTAGTTTAAAAATAAGAAGGTGGAAAACAAATACATTGTCCGGTCGGTAATTCGTGACTTCATAGTTTGGTATTTGCCCTTAATGAAAATCTAATGAAACCTCTTAAATCCCTTGAACTCAGAAAAGTTGTTAAAATAACTTAATATCCTATGAAATATCGTAAAATTTCTGAAAATTACTTAAAATTTCTGTGAAATCAATAAATATTTTTAAAATCTAAATAAAATTCGAAAAACCCTTTTCAATTCCTTGACATTATTCAAGGTGCCATGAAATCTCGTGAATCTATTAAAATATATCTTTTCATGACACGTACTGCAAAAATAGTGCCGAATTAAAATAGGGTATCCTAAAATAGATATAGATATCCTAAAATATCTAAATAAATAAACCGGAGGTTCTCTCTCCCTACCCCCCTCTCTCTCTCTTAATCTATTCTATTCTATACTATCTTATCCTATTGTATCCTATCATATCCTGTCCTATTTTATCCTATTGTATTGTATACTATCGTATCCTATTCTATTGAATTCTATCCTATCGTATCCTATTCTATTATATTCTATCCTATCGTATAAGATAGAATAAGATACGATAGGATATAATAGGATACGATAGAATACAATAGAATATAATAAGATAGGATAGAATACGAAAGGAGAGAGAGGAACCAGCTTACTTCTCGCCATCCTGGTTGTACTAGTACATTAGTGGAAATTCGGACTATTGTTTCGAAAATCGAATTCGTTACAGTGGTGATGAAAAGCTTTGTACTTCACACGTCGCAAAACAGGCAATTATCGGACTTGTGTGATGGCGTTACTCGCCTTTGGCTCGTAACGCTCACACTCGTCCGATAATTGCCTCCTTTCGCGCCTTGTAAAGTATATAGCTATTAAATCCAGTGAAATTTTGTAAAATTCCTAAAAATCTCTTAAAAGTTTCTCAAATTACTTAAAATTCCACAAAATATATAATCACATGCCTTAAACTTCTTTAGAATCCCATAAAATCTCATAATTCTGATGATAACTGATCTGTAAATATACGAATACATATACATATATAATATATTAAAAATACGAATCTTAATACGTGAAAAGTTTACTATATAAGAAGTAGTCTGTTTAATTTCTCGACGACGCCAGAAAGCGGCAACTTCGTTTAGCGCAGCGGCCAGAAATTTGACGCTTTCTGTCCGGGGCTCTGTCTTCGACTCGTGCTGCAAACGTCACGCTCGACAAAAAACGCTTGCTTCCCTCCCTGCCCGTGCAGAATTTGCCCCATTTTGCCCCATTTAAAATAGGGTTCTGACAAGGCCCTGGTCAGTTTTTCTATTCTGAATAAAATGAAATAAATTATAATAAGATGCTAATCGGGCAGAATAATAGGACTATGTGTAATTACTAACATAATATCATCTGATTATTCCGAATTGAAAATATTTAGATTTAAATATTATATTTAAATATTAAATTATCCATTTAAATATTTAAATAGTTTTCTGTTTCATTGCGAACGCAAATATATAAATATGATTGATTTATTTCCTTAAGGAAATAAATAAATAATAAATAAACAATACAATTGTATTGTTTGTTATGTTCTTTGCTATGTTTTGACATAATAAAATTACATTTTTATAAAAGCAGGTAATTTTTATTTATAATTTATTATAGTTTTTTTTTTAAATGGCATTCACTAGAAAAACAGACAAGGCCCTGACTAGTTTCCCCTATATAGGGTATTCGCGAGCCCAACTGTTACACCCTTGTCGGGTTCTAACCAGTTTTACTGACCTGAACCACACCAGAAGTAAGGGAAACTGATCAGAACCCTACTAGGCCCACATCAAGATTTTTGCACGGGTTGTTGCATAATATACTATTTTACATAATATACATGATATACTTAAATTATTTTATATCTTTATATAACCTTTTTATGAGTAATCGTTTTGACGACGGAAATAGTCTGAAGATAGTTTTCAAATTCGATATATTCACAAAAATTGCACAATTTCCAAAGGAACCAATCAGGTTTTTGACAACAATATCTTCGATATATTACTAACATCTCTTTTTTAAGATAGGATAAAATTGAAGAAGAATGTATACGTTGGACATACATTAATTCGTACAATCGACTGATCAATTATCGATTAATTGGTTCGTCAATTTAAAACAATTACAGTAATTAAACGAGTCTGATTTAATTACAGTGATTATTAAGAAACACGTAATACCTTGACTCAAGATTATGCACGTTTTGTAAAGTTAAAAAAAAAAGAACTCGTATTCTCATTTCTAAAAGCTGTTCATATCTTCCTATGGCACTGCCGCTTTCTTAATGTGACTCAGTGTCATTTATTCTCCGAGAAGGCTTTCTTTTTACCACTACTTTCTTTAAATGAACATTTTCCATTCCTGCTAGTCTAATCTCTACGCTTTATTGATAGGACATTTGATTATGAAATCAAGATTTATGTGATTTTTATTTTGATATACCAAAATTAAGCGCAGAGGGAAAAATTTTTCGCTTTTCGATGCAATAAATCTTCATTATCATATCGAAAAAAGAGAATTTAATATATGCAAAGGTAGTGGATTCTTTTTTATTCCACTCAGGGAGGTTATTGATAAAAAAGCTTACTCAACTCTCCCCTGTGAGAAAAAATTTGTCTTGTCTATGTGAGAATGCAGCTTGTAAACTTGGCAGAATTTCAAGTTATGAAATATTTAGAATTGATTTCCTTTTCATATGAAGAGTTTTCAGTTAATGTGTATGTCTGCTATGAATCTGACCTTCATCGGTGATCCAGGAAATAATGTGTTGTCGGCGAATATTGAGACTTTGTCAAGTGGTGATACGATCAGCTGAGCTGCAGGAAGCAGATCGAGAATTCAAGAACCTGAGTTTGAGAAATTTCATACTTTTGCTGATCTGGTTCTGTTCAAGTAACGAAATAACGCCAGAACATGGAAACATAGTCTCCTCAATTCTTATTGTCAATATCACACCCTGTATTCTCCACTTTATTGTGTAACGGTAATGTACATCACGTACTTTCACGGCCATATACTGCCAGGAAATTCAATTGTAGAAGCCAGACGACAGTAAACGTCTGCGTGATATTGTGAAGCATCCCTTTATTCACCAGTCCATTTTTATCCTCCATTCTGCTCATTATATACACTACCGGTCAGAATTGTGAATTTACCTATTTTTTTTCAATGATCGTTTATAAATTCTTAAATGTAATTACATCAAGCAAAGATAACTTTTTTTCAGTTTAGATGAAAACTATCCCTGCTGGAAGTAAAGAGATAGAAAGTACATGATAGAAATTTCAAGATAGAAAAATAGAACTTTTCTATTTCTTCCAAGTAGGTAACCATTTTGCATCCCCAAAACGCTATCCCTTTCTATCCACCATTATATCCCAGAGTCCGGTGATTTCTATCTCTTCCTATTCCTCAGTCTATCCCTGTGTCTGGTAACATCTATCTCTTTATATCTCTTAGTCTATCTATACGCATAAAAATTATATTCCTTTGTATCCCTAATAGAGTTGTTTAACAATTGTAGATAAAATAATTTTTGAATACATAATTTTAATCTAAACTCAAAGTGCATTTAAAATTTTTTTTCTGATGATCCGTTCAATAGAAAAATATTATTAAAAATTCAAGGCGGTAAAACACTTATTCAAATTGGTGTCACGTGGATGTCACGTGAGTCAAAGGTTGTCATAATTATTAATATAATGACACGGTCTGGTGTCAATTCTGATTATTTTTATTTACTAGCTTTACTTATTAAGGTTTATGTGACAAACAAAGAAAATTTATTCAAAAAAGTATTTTTATATTTGACAATAACAAGAAATTTTATATATCAAGGAAGTGAACGTAACCTAGATGGATATAATAAGTTATCAAAAGTGAAATCTTTTGAGAATATTTACGAAGTCACAATTACTCTTAAAATACTCCGATACCATAAATATATATCTACTTTCGGTAGATTTCCGCTATTGACTTTTACGAAACCCTCGTTTGGCATTTTTTTAAACAATATTTTCCGACTTCTATTTTCGACGTGCACATAACCATAACAAAATATCAGCAGAGAAAAACATATTTGAGAATCACTGACACATAAGCTGTGATTGGTCGAAAATCCGACCCCTATGACGTCAGAGTGATCCTCCAATTGAAATCGTTATAGCAAATTCAAATTTGAAGCATTTATTGGGCGTTTTTAAAATTCGAATTTTATAAACTATAATAGCCATTCATTGGATAACACAGGCACACAAAAAAAAGGTCCTGTTCCCGGAATCAGACTAGTATATCTTTGTTTTTTGGGTCGCTGAATCCGAATCTGGTGTCCGTTTTTCTGAATCAGGTTAGGTTGAAGGTTATTTCAAGGTCAAATCCTGAAAAAATAGTCAAATTGATTCAAATTATAATTTGAATTATTTTATTATTTTATTTCAATTATAATTGAAATCTAACTTTGGAGACAACCCTATTCCATCTCCCTTGGTAGAAATTTGTATCTCCTTCTATACCTACGGCTATCTCTCACTTATTATGTAACTATTAATCTTCATTTTTTAAACCAAGCATAATTTTATAACTATAATATTTTGTACGTATATATCGCTGAAAAATCCGCATCACTGCACCTATAGGGACACGAACCGGCACGCATCGAATTAGCTGTCCAACGCTTACAAACGCTTAGTGCACTGAACTATAATAAAGGACTTTGGAATTATTCGGTAAAAACCAATATCACTCATCCGAACGAGCTCTATCCCAATCTATCTCTTATTTATCCAGCTCTATATTTTTCAATCTCTTTGTTAATATCTATAATTTATATCTTCAATTTCCTCATTAATTTATCATTCTTCTAACCAACTTTGCCTTTTAAATCTCTTTTTCAGTCATTATAATCAGTAACCTATCTCTTTTAATCTCCTTATAACTATCCCAGCCTGCCTCATCTATGCATGTCTATATCTTTCAATCCCTTTGTCAGTATAATTATACTTTTTTCAAATGAAATGATTGAACTGAAATGAGATAAACAAGGATGAATTTAAAAAGAGAAGACTTAAATTGAAACAGAGAACAAGACATTCAGAAAGATGGGTGTAGAAATAGACTAGGGCAGAAATCAGGGGATTGAAACACATCAATAAATTTCGATTTACAACAAGATAGAAAGAGGTAGATGAGGATGGGGAAAATGGATAGAAAAGTGGGGTTAAAGAGCTAGATAGGAGCGACTTTTGATCGACAAGAAGATAGAAAGGTATAGACGAGAAAAGAAGAGATAGACAAGAATAAAAAAGAGAGGATTGAAAGAGATATGAGCGAATTGAGATAGACAAGGAGATTGAAAAGAATAGACAAGAATAGACGAGAAACGGGAAGGAATAGAGATCTGGGGGAGATAGAAAGAGGTAGAGAAATGTGGATTGAAAGAGATAGGCGTGGAAGTGAAATGAAATGGGGATACAGAACTAGAGATTAAAAGTGATAAAAGCGAATTGAGATTGACAATTAGACAATTAGACAATAGAAAGAGATAGAGAAGCGGGAATTGAAAGAGATAAGAGAGAACGCTGATTGTCAAGGAAATAGGGAAAGTTGCACGGGGATGGATATAAAATGGAAAGAAATAGAGAAGTGGGGATTGAAAGAGATAGAAACAATTTTAATTCAGAGGAAAATGAATAGAAATAGAATAGAATAGGCGAAAGATAGATAGAGACAGAGAAATATGGATTGAAAGAGACAGGCGTGTAAGTGGATTGAAATGGAGATAGAAGGGGATAGAGAACTGACGATTAAAAGACATAATAGGGAATTGAAATTGATAAGGACATAGAAAGGGATAGACAGGTATATATACGGAGATAGAAAAAGATAGAGAAGTGGAGAATGAAAGAGATAGGAGCAAACGATGATTGACAAGATAGAAAAGGATAAAGAAGTGGGGATTGAAAGAGATAGGTATTGATATAGATTGAGATGGAGATAAAAAGAGATAGGCGGAGATAGAAAAAATATATAAAGTGATAGAAAAGAGGAGATGAAAAGAAATAAGCATGGATATAGATTGAAATGGAGCTAGAAGGCGATAGAGAACTGGAGATTAAAGGAGATAAAAGCGAATTGATATTTTAAAGGAGATAGGCGATAGATAGAAAGGGATAGAATTTCTATCTCTTTACTTCCAGCAGGGATATGACGCTTTTCCAATTTTTTACGAAAATATTGCAAATAAAAATTGTCAAATCTCACTGTTTTTATAAAAATATCAATAAATTTATGAAATAAAAAATTTTGCAATCTTGTTTTGTGCAAATTTGGTCCAGGAAATTGTGATTCCGTCGAGTTGTCTTAGTTGTTTTTAATATGCCTGTAAATGGGACGATAACCCTTAGATTTTATTGTGAGATCCTGTTATCTATCCCTACTATAGACGCAGAATATTGAGTGTTACTGGAATATAACATCGTGACGCGACGCTACGCGACGCGACGCGACGCGCGATTGTATTTTGTCGACGTTTGAACTCGTCACGTAAAACGGCGATGATAATATCTATGAGTGGGTTTTGTACAACGACGTGCTTGGTTGGGGTGCGTTTTCTTAAGATTTATCCAAACCCTGTGATACGTTCCCTCGAGAACAAAATTGCAAGGCTTACAATTTTCATTTATGATATCGCTCTCTTATCGCCGCCTCCGGATATAATGGATTTCATTATTTTTTATATAGCTATACTTCGGGGCATAAAGAATCACAGGGGTAGAAATGACGTCTTCTTCGATCATTTTTTGTCCTGTCAAAAGGCGCGTACTCCAGTCCCGGGACACTTTCAGGTAATTGGCAATGGCCGAAAAAGATTTAAGACGTGTTTTATGACTATATGTCGTTCTTTGCCCTTCGAAAAACTTCTGTTTCTTGATTCCGTTACACAAACAAGGCTTAAGAGAGATTCCAGACGGTTTCAAAATATTTTTTTAAATTTCAAATTTGAAAAGTTATTAAATGAATTTTAAAATATTAAAAAATTTTCAAGAGATTTCAAGAGATCAAACGACTTGAAAAATATTTAAAGTGCTAAAAGCTTAATTATAAACCTAATTTTTTCAAATTTTATAAAATGCTTTAAAATAAAAGATAAGTGTACGTTTTAAGTGCATTATTTAAATGACATTTATAAATAAGTTGTGCAAACAGTATTATAAAAATGAAACCACTAATTTAATCAGAGAAAGTGTTCACCATCTAATATGCAGTAAAAGTTCCCAAGTATAAAAGTAAACATTCACTAAAAATATTTATAGTATCGATTGGATCAAATTTGAGTCTTAAATAATAAATATTTATGGAAAAATCCACAGAAAAGAGCCTATAAAAACAAGCGAGTTTCCCATTGTAAATTTATGAAACACAGATTTTAAAATATTGACTTTATACCATAAAAATAGATGATACATTTTATTATATACTTTCTGTATATTTTTGTAGTATTATATAGAACCTTATGTTTCATACTAAAAAATTATCAAATTTATACCTAAATTTTGGTTGTTTTAACCAAAACTTGTTTTGTGCCAAGTTTTAAAGTGTGTATAAAGATTTCGTGAAATTCTTGAGGAATTTTTAAAAAATTTGCAAAGATTTCTGAAATGGTTGTGAAATTTATGTACGATAATTAAAACCTTATCAATTAACAATTTTTTTCCAATTTTAATACATGCAAATTTGCAATCTGTCATAAAATAATCGATATTGTCAAGATTTGTATTCTACCCTTAAAACAGAACTCTCAGTGACATCTGTCGTGGATCATTAAAAATAATAATTTGTTCATATTGAAATTCGTTTTTTTCTTTTTCTTTTTCTTTAAAACTTTCTCTTTTGAATTTAATACAGAAATTCTACATATTGCTAAAAAATAATATCTTTATATGCAGTATATATATTTTGGAATTACCTTTTGTTGAACACAAAGTTGGATATTGGCAACACAGAAACCATGAATGTCCTCCTATGGTAAATTGTTTGGAAAAATAATTGTTTTTGTAGAAAAAACTTTGCTCAAAACATTCAGGAATATGTTTAAATTATTTTTAATATCAATTTTCAGATTTTTATCTAAAATAAAATTTGATATTTGCTTTGCATCATTTACATTGATGAAAATTAAGTAAATATTGAATTTGTATAAGATAAGATTTTTTTTCTGGAAACCAAAAATCGCAGAAAGCTAATTTACGAAAATTCAAGTAAATTCAAGTAACGAGAGTTGAAAATTCCCTAAATTGCCAATTTGCGAAAATATAAAGTACCCGAATTTTAAAATTCCCGAAAACTGTGAATTCCTGAAGTTTAAAATTCTTGAACAAAAATAATATAATCTAAAATTTTTATTTACCAAATTTGTTTATTTGTACGTAAATATATTTGAAAACTTCGTACATTTCAATGATTAAAGTAAGAAAAATTTGAAAAATATTTTTTTTTCCAAAAACAAGAAAAAGAAACAAAATGTATCAAAAAAAAAGAAGGCAAGTAAAAGTATTTCATACAATTTATTTACATCTTTTTCTGCTTCCTTTAAGCGAGATTGTTATTCTGCATTGTGTAGTAGAAATTTTTAATAGAGATAGTTATTGAGTGAATTCCAATAATTTCATTATGCTTATATATATATATTATTATTTGGGTAAAATTCTTCACAACAAAATAAACACCAAAATTCAAGAACCATTTATTTTCTATTTCTCACTTCGTAACATTAGAAATGAAATACATAGAAAGTTCCAGCCTTATATTATTCACTTTCTGTATTAGATTTCCTGACGTTCATAAGCGATACAAGGATAAAAACACTTTTAATAAAAAATACAAATTCGCTGAATACATTTAAATTTATAACATAATTATAAAAAAAACACATTTTTTTTATCCTACATATAATGGTGCGATTTCTATATTAATGGTGGCAATATATTTATAACGGAACACAAGTTCCGGAAAAGTTTCTTGATCGTTAATTTGTCCCAAAACAGTCTGGTATCACAAAACTAGACATATAATAAACAAAGATCTAATATCTTTGGTATTAATTGACTAAGACTATGGTAATAAAAATAAAACAAAAAATGAATGCAGAAAAATCTACTTAAAACATTACTTGCTTTGAATTGAACAGATTATAATTATTTGCATTAAATAAAAGTAATTAATTAGGCACTTAATTAAATTAATTAAATATTTAAATATATGAATAATCGAAAATCTTATCTTAATTTTTCGTACAATGTAGTGCGCGCTTTAGCAATTTTGCAATTTCCACAATTTCCATATAATAAGTATATGAATCTCAGCTAAGTGACTTAAACCTTTACAATTTATTTTAACCAAATTTACAAAAAATTATTAAATAACTTCAATTTTTTTCAGTACACTTCTTTATAATGCTTGAAAACAATTTTTCGTTAAAATTAAAACCTTCATTATTCAGAATCTGTTTGGCGTTCAACTCTTTTCAGTTTTATTTAAACTTGTCATCAGTATCAGTCTGAAAATAAAAAAAGGTTGATGTTAAGATTCAAATATGTACATTATTACGTATATTATTACCTCAGTTGATACAGTAACAACCGGCAACTTACCGACTGTTGGTAACTTATTGACAGTCGGTAACTTGCCAGTCATTCTTGATAAAAATAATTACCGAAGTTTTTATCAATCTTAGATGCATATTATCGTTTATATCTTCACGTCTTGGAAGCAAAAGTACTTCGGCGCTCTCGTCATTATCCAAATTTTCTATAACATTGCGAGGATAGCTTTCCAATTCTTTATACTCTTCTTCGCTTTCCTCGTTTTTCATAAATTTTTCAGCGTGGTCTCTGCAAATATAAGAAAATAGATAAATTAGGCATTAATAAAAGTATAATAACCTCTAGACTTTGATATGAAATTGTATACATCTGTACCTGATGGTGTCTTTGTTTTCATTTGAAGCCATAGAATTGTTGTTGTCCCAATTGTTTGGCATTCTTCTACCTTTTAAGATATCGTACAATTTAACTCGATATTTTTCAGAATTGGGAATTTGATGCCCTTTGGTAATTAATCGTGATAGTATCCAACGATCGCTAGCCGGCGATGATGAAAGAATATTTCTATTACTTTCATCGTTCAATTCTCGTATTGACAGAACTCCATTACTTCCGCTACGTTTTCCGTGTGCTGAAATTTTTTACAATTTTATATTTTCTGATGAAAAATATCCATTGAAAAATATTTTATTTGTAGGTTTGGCGTGTCTAAATTTTTGGAACGATTTTTTCAAGGTTTGAATTTTCGGCATTTTTTCACGTTCAGTATATACAGTAGTAAATTTCATAAAATTTCAAGTGATATAAATAGATTTCAAGCTATTTTGAAGAATGTTTAAAAAATTTATGAGAGTTCCAAGATTTTAAATTAATTTACATATTTTATTAATTTTTTCAAAAAGTTTAATGATATTGAAAATTTTTAAAAGATTGTAAAAAACTAAGTATTTAAGAATTTTTAAGAATTTTCACACGATTTTATATGATTTTAGGGAATTTGAAGATATTTCAAGAGATTTTACAAGATTTCCTAAAGGATTTTAAGAGATTTTAAGTGGATTTATAGGAAATTTAAAGCGATTTCAAGTGATTTCAAGTGATTTTAAAAAGTTTTTAAGAAATTCCGAAAAAAAATCATAATACTTTCAGGATTTTCAATTATTTAGAAATATTTGTAAATATTGTAAGGGATTTTTAATGAAGTTCAAGAATGTCAGAGGTTAAGGAATTTTGAAGAAATTTCAGAATAATTAAGATATATCAAAGGATTTCTAAAGATTTAAAGTGATTTTAAGAAATTTCAAAACATTCAAAAAAGTTTCAAAATTTAGAAGTAATTTGGCAATAAAAAATGTTTTAGTGTTCTTTAAAATTTGTTAAACCTCTTGAAATTGACTCAAGTTACTATAAAAACTCTTGTAATTCTTTACAATCCTTTTAAATTTCTAGTTATTAAAAATTATGAAAATAATATAATTATAAAGTGTAGTTTAATAATAATTTAATGTTTTTTTTTCCTAACATTGTAAGTTATCTTTTCTAGAAGATTTTTTATATTTTTAATGTATACAGGGTGAGTTTTTTAACTTGAGACATCGAAATATCACAAAAAATACGCATCCTACGTAAAAAATGTCCCTAATAAAAACTTTTTACTTTCAAGGGGGGAAAACGATTTCAAAAACATTTACCCCACCCCAGTTTTTATTGGGGACATTTATCACGTAGGATGCATATTTTTTGAGATATTTCGATGTCTCAAATTAAAAAACTCAAACTGTATATGAAATAGCATAAATTGATAAGTAATAATAATAATACAAATTATTGTAGATGCCGACGACGAAGAGGAAAATGTTGTTTTGCAAGAAAATGCTGTTTTGCAAGCGGCTGATGAAGAGAAAATTCGAGTAGAGATTAAACCTGAGGATTTTCAAGAAGTTTTAATGGAAATCGAGGACAAATAATTAGGTAATAATAATAATAATAACTCACATTTAGGTAATAAAAACTAGTTTTTTACTTGAAGTTTTTTTTATCTAGGGTAACTTGAAAAAAAAAAAAAAAAAATATATATATATATATAT